>CATIWF010010084.1:0-23908 GCA_949630135.1 Balakata baccata | reverse complement strand
TCTTTTTTCTGATAAAAGCTTAAAACCGAAAGCACCTTTCATTAATTTTGTTCTGTAATACTTTATTCTCTTGAGATTCGTTTTACATGAAAATTTCCACAAGGAAATGAACTTGATGCGTCTTCGATAGCACATGGGCTTTAATAAGGCCCATAAATTAAACATTCAAACAGAGCCCTTTTCGTGTGCAAATTATATTGTCAACTCTATTTACATAATATTATAAACACGTGTGAGAGAAGTAATAAAAATATAATTACACTTTTGTCAATAAAATAAACTTATATAGATTCGTTTATTGATATAAGTTCATTAGTTATTAGAAAAAAATGTTCATTAGTTTATTGATAAATATTCATTTTATTTTAAAACAAAATCAATAGTTATTTTGTGTTTTTTTCGTTTTCGTATATACTATTTGTTTCGATTTATTGTTTTTCTGATGCATTTTGTCTCGATTTTTTTGTTACGTTATGAGTTTTTTTTGAAAATGATTTAATGAATTCATACCTGCAAATTAAAATACAAAAATATCTATTAAATTAAGTATACAAAAATAAAAATAAACTTATATTAATAAACTAATGAACTTTTTTCAATAAACTAATAAATTCTTAGTTCATTTATTATTAACATTTTCAGTTTATTTGTAATGAACTTTTTCATTAAACTAATGAACATTTACTTTATTTGTAATAAACTTTTTTTAATGAATTAATGAACATTTTTCATAAAATTAATAAACATCTAGTTCATTCGTAATGAATATTTTTAGTTCGTTCGCAATGAATATTCTCAATAAATTAATAAAACTTTACTTTATTCATAATGAAATTTTTTTAATGATATAATGAATCTTTTTTAATAAACTAATAAACTTTTAATAATTCGTAATGAATATTTTTCAGTTTATTTGTAATAAACATTCTCAATAAACTAAATAACCTTTACTTTATTTGTAATGAATATTTTTTAATGAATTAATGAACCATTTTCAATAAACTAATGAATCTTTATTTAATGAACTAATAAACATTTTTCAATAAGTTAATGAATATTTAATACATTCATAATGAATATTTTTTTTTTAATTTATTTGTAACGAATTTTCTCAATAAATTAAGAAATTTTTATTTTATTTGTAATGAACATTTTTTAATGAAATAATAAATCTTTTTCAGCAAACTAATGAACCTTTATTTAATGATAGATGAATATTTACAAAAATACTACTGTGTTATTGATAATTGTGTATATTTAATTTATTTACAAAATTATCACCGTCTATTGCACGTATAATAAACTTTGGTCTATAATACTATATGAATCAAGATCCAACATATAACAATTGATTGTTGTGTAGTGTAAACACTTAAGTCTATAGGCTTGACTTTGGCATTTTCTCTAAATTAGGCCCAATTGTTCTTATTTGAATATCTCCCTCCTAGCTTACTCCATTCATTATAGACTTCACATATGTAAAAATAGTAATAAAATACAGTTTTAATTTTAATTTTGTAAATAAAAAGTAGTAATAAAATATGGTTGCAATTTTGTAAATAAAATATATTTATTTATTAATATAGGTTCATTAATTTATTATTAGAAGGTTCATTAGCTTATTATTAGAAGGTTCATTATTTTATCCATAAGCATTCATTTTGTGTTCCATTAAAAATTGAAATATATGACCACATCCATGAGCAATGGATCTGGGTGCATGATACAAGGCTTCCCATTCATATCAGTAGAATATATTAGAATAAATAAATATTAATAAATTTCAGAGTTTCTAACTTTAAACTGTATTACTTAAGTAATAGTAACCTTATTTTAGTTTTAACTATTCAATAATCTCGATTCGCACATGCTATAACTTATAGAAGGTTGTTCCATTAAAAATTGAAATATATGACCACATCCATGAGCAGTGATCATCAAACAGAAAGCTTGAAGAAAGAAAACGCACATTAACTCAATTAAATGGAATACAATGAACAAATATTGTTATTGAGGCATAAGTGAATATTGGCCAACAAAAACAAAGGCAAACAATCAAATATACATAACCTAGAAGAAATTACTAGAGTTCCTGTATTCCCAGAACGATGATGATACAGGTAATCAAGCAACAACAGTAGCAGTAGAAAGAACACGGTAAGAGAAACAAGGAAAGCAATTATCATATACATGATCAGATGTTTGTGGATGATGTGTTTTTCACAGCCTTTGCACTTGCAGCTTAAGAAGAGCAACATCCATCACTAGGTCTAGAAGGAGGTGCTTGGTTTTCCTGTTTCTGCTTTAAAATGTTTCTCTTAACTGCTGTCGATCCTTTTTCCAAAAGGCTTGGAACTTCCATTATCTATAGGACAATCATATAATGTTAGAATTGGGTTGCAGGAGGAGGATAGGCTTCCATCAAAAAGCAAGCCAGGATTAGATTAAATCTAGATTATATATTAATATCATCAGCACAATTATTTTATTCCATCAAATATTGCTGCTCAAAAAATTTTAAATGGTTAGGATAGATCACTGAAGTTATGTTCTAAAAAGTTGCAAAAATCGTAGTTGAAATCATAACCTTGAGTGTGAGTTCTTCAAAGCATTTCTCCACATTTTCTCGAGTTCTAGCACTGCATTCAAGAAACATGCATCCATGTTCTTTCGCAAGTGCTATTCCTTCTTCTCTACTAACAGCCCTTTCAGACTCCTGCAATAATATGCAAAATAACAATAATGCCATTAAACAAGAATCATTATTAGAGCATCACGTATTCATCTTCTATTTTCCTTTATTAAGTAAAATTTTTCACGAGTGAGAGATGAGGAAAAAAAAATGAAGTAAGAAAAGGAATTTTGCACTAAACAACTTACATGTCTATATAATATAGCTAGGAATTGAAATTTGTTCAAGCCATACATTTCAAACATGCAAAAATTATTTCTTATTGGCCCAAGATACAAAAAGAATACATCTGAAGATGCAATGTGAAGACTTGAAGGGAAACGAACAATTAGCAGACTAGTGAATGACATGAACAATTCTTTGCCCCCCACAATGAATAAATCTTAGCATAAGGGAAGAGTAGGAATTATTCAATTATAAAGCGGTTGAGTTTGCATACAGGATCTGGATTCCCCAATTAGACATGCAAGCACAAGTTGTATTATGGTATAAGGGCAATAATACTAGAGAGCATTAAGAGGAGCTGCAGAATGCAGATAAAGTTGCAGTAGGACTAGGATTTTTGCCGAAAGTAATATTTAAATTATAATTATATGATTCGTTAGTCTTCCATGTGTTTACTAGATCTCTCGTGAACAAAGGAATTCAAACTTACTTTATCAACTTTATTCCCAACAAGCATCTTTACACAGTCCTTATTTGTGCAGTAGAGGTCAACTTCTTTAGCCCACACATTTGATAAGTTTGTAAAGGTTTCTCTCCGTGTCACATCATAAACTGCCATAAAATGGAAGAGTTTATTATTCTTTGGCTAATCATACTTGCATCAAAAAATTTTACGAAGTTTATTTAGATTTTTTTGCCAGTTCTATGTTCATGACATCAATATGAATTTCATGTCATTTAACCATGCACTAATCCAGCCTAGTAAAATGATTTGCAAGGGAAAACAATCAGATGCCTATA
The DNA here is from genome assembly GCA_949630135.1 of Balakata baccata. Taxonomy (NCBI): domain Eukaryota; kingdom Viridiplantae; phylum Streptophyta; class Magnoliopsida; order Malpighiales; family Euphorbiaceae; genus Balakata; species Balakata baccata. The sequence goes on along the minus strand of CATIWF010010084.1, from coordinate 20,250 downwards.
AATGAGTGAAAAGTTGGCACTATACATATGCCGTTAGTGGTTCAAAATTTTGATATAAATTTTTAAAGAATTTGCCAAATTCATCAGATTGTGTTTGTGTCACTCTAAAGAGATTAAAATGAGAGCAAACCCACTCCCTTTTTATTTTGAAAAGCATTGATACCAAAATGCTAAGAATAATATCTATCTAGTAAAGCTACAAGCACTGTGGAATATTCTGTAAAAGCACAAAGAACTATAAGCACAAGCATTATTCATCAGAGATAGCCACATTATTATTCGTATTCAAGATAATATATAACAATATAAGTTTTTTTGCATAATTAAATTGCCTTTCATCTCAGAATTAACCAGATATCGGACAAAAGTTCTGATATTGTTGCTTCACATTTCTGTACCCCTACAAGGAATCTGTGCATATTAAGTCATTGTTATTACAAAATTGAAACAACTACCTCATTCTCAACAATCCAGATGACAAAGGGTTTATACTGTATGTAGCATACCGAGAATGATTCCTTGGGCATTTCTATAGTAAGAACTTGTTAATGTTCTGAATCTCTCTTGTCCAGCTGCAAAATATATCAGCAAATAAAAAACAAATGTACGAATCAATCACTCAAAAAAAATAGATTTCCCAAATTAAAGAAAACCAGAAAGAAAGGGGATAGAAAGGCAAAATTTGATCGCTATTAACTTGAACTGGAACTAAACCATGGAAGAATATAATTAATTGATTCACCACCTAGAAGATGACTGGAAAAGTTAACTGGATTTGATATGTTAAAGTCAAAACAACTGTCTAGTAAAAGTTTTGACAAAGTGAAGTGGTCACTGGCCACCTTCTAATTTCTGTCAAGTGAAAAGCTTTTCCGAAACCTTATTTTTCTAATATTGGACATCCCACTGTTGTATTGATGGGAAACTTAAGGATTGGTGAAAATTATAAAAGATTTCTTAAAAATGCAGCCTTTATCACTCTGTGATGAAGAGAAATTAGAAAAGCAAGAATCTGATAGTCAAATTGGCAATTTAAACTAAAATAACATAACATACAGCATACCAGTATCCCAAATTGTAAGCTTCAATCGTTTCCCATCCACTGTTAGCTGCTTGATCTTAAAATCCACACCTTAACACAATGTACAATCATATTAGAAAAAATCCAACTTTTCAATCGTATCCATCAATTGAAATTAAAGACAGGAATCACGGAACTCTTCCTTATAATTCCTTTATAAGCATACACTTAAGCTCAAAGAGACACATTTACTAACTGATATACATCTAATGCTAATAAAGCTAAACCCATAAAAAATCTCATAATTGGCATCATGTTTTTATAATCACTTTAGACAAGTTTGAACTCAATAGGGATCCGAAGCCACTACAGCCAGCTTTCAAGCCAAAAATCGGCAAAAGCTTTAAGAACGAGAAAATTCACACGAATAAGTAAGAATTTGAAGTACCAATAGTAGGAGAAAGATCCTCTACAGAACTGGAAATGAAACTGACAAGAAGACTGCTTTTACCAACTCCAGAATCACCGATCAACAAGATCTTGAATGAGAGGTCATACCCACCACCTTGTCCGGAGGATGATCCCATTTACTCAATCGCCCACCAAAAAAATAATAATAAAATAAAAAATAACAAGCAAAGCCCTCTTCTTTTTGGTTCCCTTTTTCTGGGTTTCCAAAGAAAATTCAAACAAGAAATTCTTTCTCTCAAATCTCTGTGTATGCTTTGCCTTCAATGATGATCAAGACTTGAGTGCTCTCTCTCTCTCCCCTCAAAGTACAGTGAAAAAGAAATGTATGTCATTTCGTATATAAATAGAGAGAGAGAGAGTCCAATAAAAAGCAGAAAAAAGAAGGAAAGGTAATGGCATCAACGTTGGATTTTTGAGAGAGAGAAGCTAAAGAAAACGGCCAACTTGGAGGAACACCTGACACCAACGTTATTCTTTACTTCTGTAGATTTTATTTTTGGTTTTTTTATGCTGCCAGTATACGACACCGTTTTTGGGAAACTTGTTATATATATTACGTGTCCAAATTCTGAACGCCGCCTTGACTGAATTCTCCACGCTGGTCTAAAAGTGAGCTTGCTCTCACGCTCCGACCGTGAGGTGAGTGGGCGCTGTCAAATGGGGATCAGGCAACCTGTTGTGGTCACTGGGCATTGGCCATTAATGGGTTCCCTCCTTATGAAAATATTTGGATGAAAATACTAATTTATTTATTTTTTTATGATCAATTATTTAAATTTCATTAATACGAAATTTCATTTTTACAGTAAAATTATGTCATTTATCAGTAAATTTTTTTTTCGTAATTTTTTCTTTCTTTTTGTAGTAAATCTAAAATTTAGATTAAACTATTGATAAAAAAAATGAAAAATAGTACCTTTTTGGAATATATAATTGAATAAATTATTCTGACCATAAAACTTAAATTTAGTATACCAATTAGATTAAAAAAATAAATTCAGTAAAAAAAAAGAAAAAAGAAAATTCATATGTACTTTTAGCAGATTTTATGACTTCTTAGTAAAAATGAGGCTAGCCGCCAGCTGGCTCTGTCCCATACGTTGCCCAAAACGACGCAGCTTTGACCTAGAAAATAAAGGGCTTATACGTTGCTCAAAACGACGCAGCCTCAATATAAAACTCGGATATCCAAGAGCGGCGTCGTTTTGTGCAATGTACTATATAAGCTCACTTCATTCCCAATTTCCCACCTTATTTTGGGAGTAGAAATAATATCTGATCAAAGTGAAGAGAAAAAGAACATCTGCACCCAGCAGATAGACAATGGACAGAGACTGGGGATCAAAGCCCGGCAGTGGAGGCGCCGCCTCTGCGCAGAACGAAGCTATTGACCGCCGGGAGCGTCTCCGCCGTCTGGCTCTGGAAACCATCGATCTCGCAAAAGATCCCTATTTCATGCGAAATCACCTTGGCAGGTATATGAGGAGATGGATGTGTTTATCTGTACACGAATCGATATTGTGTTGATTGTTATTATTGACGAAAAATAGTTGTTCTATTCTTGTAGTTATGAGTGTAAGCTTTGTCTGACTTTACACAACAATGAAGGGAACTACTTGGCTCACACCCAAGGCAAGCGACACCAGACCAATTTAGCCAAGAGAGCTGCTCGTGAGGCTAAGGAGGCCCCCACCCTTCCCCAGCCCAACAAGCGCAAAGTGAACATTCGCAAGACAGGCAATTCTCTCTCTCTCTCTCTCTCTCTCCGTGTCTCTCTATTTCCTACTGCTATGCTTATGAAGTTAGGGTTAACTAGTAGGGAGTGTAGTTACAAGTAAGTTAACTGGTAATAATCTTTGCTTATACTGAAATTGGTAATCTTTGTTAAAGTTAGAGATGGGCTTACTTTGATCATGGATTTATTCGCTCTATGGACTATGAGAAGTTATATATGTGGTTTTTATCAAGTTGGCTACCTTCTTGGATGATGAAAATTGCTGTTTTTTAAAAGTGCAATTTCCACCTAATGCTCTTGTATTTTATTTTTACTTGCTTTATATATATATATATATATCTTTTGTTCGCTTACATTGTATTTTTATTTTACCACTCGGAACTCACAAGTCGCAAGGTATTGATGTGGTTATTGGATTTCAAATTAGAGTATATCTTTTGGTTCTGTATGCAGTCAAAATTGGTAGACCGGGCTACCGGGTAACAAAGCAATTTGATCCAGAGACTAAGCAAAGATCTCTTCTCTTTCAGGTATGTATTCAACTAACTCATTCTTTATCCATTTTTGGTCCAATAATTACAAAGGAGCATCGGATAATAGTTTGCCATGTCATGCAGATTGAATATCCTGAGATAGAAGACAATGCAAAGCCAAGACATCGATTCATGTCATCTTTTGAGCAGGTTAGCCCTCTATTTTTCCTTCCAGTGTTTGTAGTGATTTATACGTGAATCTTTTCTGTCAAAGCTGTTTGATTTTGCATGCTTTGCTCGTCTCCTTTCTAAGTTAAAAACCTTATTGAAGTATTTATAATCTTGTTTATATTTGATGTGGCTGCAGAAAGTGCAACCTTATGATAAGAGATACCAGTATCTTTTATTTGCAGCAGAGCCTTATGAAATCATTGCTTTCAAGGTGATTGATAAAGGATAAAATGCAGGGTTTTGATCTTATTCCTAAGGCCAGTTCAATAAATATTTACTGTTTTTGCTACAACGTTTGGATTTTAGGTTCCTAGCACAGAAATTGATAAATCCACTCCAAAATTCTTCTCACATTGGGATCCGGATTCAAAGATGTTCACGGTCAGTTTCATGGTTCTTGCCCTAATACGTCGACATTTTTTTTCCATCTGCTGGTTGTTGTACACTGGTCTAACGTGTTATGGAACTTGCACATCTTGGCCAACCTTGGTCAATTATAATATAATTTCTGCTGTGTATCCAGTTGCCACTCCTGCCCTTGCATTACCGTGTTCCTGTTTTAGGTTATATTTCAGCATCTTGATGCCTGCTACGTTGGCTAAGGTTTACCTGTAGGCTCAATTCATTTGGACCGATGTTACTTGCCTTATTGATTGGATGTTTCGTTTGGATTCTATACAGTTATTTTGGGTTATTTGCAAAATATTATCCAATGAGCTCATTTGGTTTTCTGACTAAATATTTCTAATGTGCAGTTGCAGTTGTATTTCAAAACCAAGCCACCAGAGGCAAACAAATCTCAACCTGCTGCTGCTGCTGCTGCAAATGGCATAGCGGCTCCTGGTGTCCCACCAAGGTCTTTGCCACCACCTCCTCAAGCTCCACCACTGCTGCCTCCTCCACCACAAGGACTACCAGCAGGATCTAGACCGCCGCCGCCACCAATACCTGGATCATTGCCTCCTCCCCCTCCCCCCATGGCAAATGGTCCCAGGCCTATGCCTCCAGGTGGAGCTCCACCTGCTCCACCTCCACCTCCTGGCGGTAGTGGTACCATGGCAAATTTCACTGCGGGTGCTCAGGTGGGCAGGCCTCCAATGCCTCCACAATATTTTCCTAACCAACAGATGTAGGGCCACAATGTTTATGTCCAGCTCTAGCCCAAACTTTTTGCGGACCTTATAGCCTTCCTGAGTGCTTGTGAGCTCTTTTTGAAGCACATGTCATATTCAGTAGCTATTGCGGACAGGATAGATTTTGTTAAACTTGAATTTATCATGTATCCAATTAAAAATTTTGCGATTTTCCTAAACTGAATTCATCCGTTATGAACTCATACATCCCTATTCTTTTTGCTTATTTTTGCAGATCTAACTTCGTATCAATGATTTATTTGTTCAAATGTTTCTGTTTTTCAGGTTTTATCTTTTTGTTTATTCCTTGAAAGTTATTAGCAAAATCTTAACAAGCAAAATCTTATGTTTCTTGTGTCGTCTACTTTCCTATCATTATTAATTAACGACTCACTTCCGTTCCCCCTCCCATCTTTCCATGTTTCCTCCTCTTTAACTCCCCACTTAACAGTAACGACAAAAAAAAAAGCAAAAAAACGAAAACAAAAAATAAACCGGAAACACAGGAAAACCGGAAAAGCAACTTGGTGCAAAAAACTGACTTGGGTACTCGTACGAGAATCTCAAAGCGGTCATCAATCATGAACTATCTGGAAAAGAGTACTAACTAAAGCATCAAAGCACATTCTTTCAAAACATAAGGCTTATACAGGGGGTGTAGAAGTATCAACCAAAGTATTTTCAACTCGTAACAGCATTACTTGGGAACACCTTTTGTATGAACTCTAAGAAGCGCCTGGAGTAAAATGTAGGATCCACTGCAGAGATGGATACTGAATCAAACTGAAGGGATTTGTATGTGTGTTCTATCCTCTTACTCATATTATACTCTTGTAGTATATCAATTATGCCTACATATAGAACAACGTCATTTACTTCATGAAATGTCTGTTTTTCCTCTTTCCCTGAAATCTGCTCTGCCCTTGCAGGCATGTTCACACCTAGCTGGATCTGGAGCCTGCCAGTAATTTCCAATAGGAAAGGGTTATAACAGCTTCTTTTAAGCAGAATAACAAGTATGTTCATTTAAGTCAATCTTCAATCACTCGGTCATTTTCTTTTTTATGTTTGCCAAGTAATGCTTGTCCTTAATATGCTGACAAGCAAAAACAATTTTCTAAATACTTTTGTTCCGTGGAAGTACGCAAATCCATTCTAATGGAACTTTAATGGCAATTCAACTGAGTTCATTTCAAGTATAGATGTCATACCTTGCGGTGCCAGGAAGAAGGAGATCCACTTCCTCATCACCAGCAGCTGATGCTCGCAATCGGCTACCTCTAATGTGAGGACCCACAACAACACTATCATCTGTTCCGCGAGTGACCAAGACAAGACCTTGCGGATAGTTTTCATCTTCTATGGTATCTGCCAGTAAAACATTGACAACAAATTTCCAAAATCAGAATTTAATCATAACAAATGTTGTAAGATCTGGAGAGAGGATATTGTTAAGATTGAACCAGATCACTGCATTTGGTTCATTGCTGACACATGATAGGAAACACAAATATTATATGAAGGAAAATTGAGCAAAAACCAGGCATAAGACGCAATGTCAAGAGGAGAGTTAATGATGGAATGGCTGTCGAAAATTATTTTAAAAGGGGATCTACTTTAAATGCTTCTATGAGAAAATATAATTTATCCCACTTGGTAAACAGTTAGTTCTGGATACAACATTAGCTAAATATATACTATCCTCCTTTTCTTAATTACCAACCTCTAGACCAGCTCATGGCCTAGGGACCTGACAGGCCCAACCAAGGCCTGGGTCCATAGTGGGCCAGCCAGCAGAGCAACTGTATTTATTTGAGGTCCTGTACTATAAAAATATACATTTATTTGCATATAGTTTTTTCATATTTTTCTATATTGGGCTGGGTTCAATCATAAATGTCAGGTTCAGAACAGCCACTGGAAATGTCTCCCAACTGTTGGTCATACCAGAAACATGCTCCTAAAACTAATTTTTCAGGTCTAATATCTTCAATTTTGTTGTATGTTCTTTTTTCCATTTGTAAGTATGCTTCCAATAACATAGAAGATACTTCATAAGTAAATTAAGCAGCTCAATATGACCAATGAACTGAAAATATATTATATAAGACATTCCTCAAAAAAAAAAAAATATATATATATATATATATATACACACACACCCACCTTCCTCCGCCAACACTCCCAATCCTTCAGTTTGTGTGCCTCGATTATAGGATATTAAAGACCGCAGGTGCTGAGGGGCTCGATAATGCACACCCAACAAAAGGCTGTAATCCATAATGTGTTGCACTTCCAAAAATTTGCTATCAATCTCAATCTGCCTGTATCAAGATATATATGAAAAGGCAAAACAAACTTCATAGAATTTCATGATGAATCTACTAAATTGGAGGCAATTGTATGGAGCTTGAAATTCTAGACATGCATACTTGCAGATGGACAGCCATAGTATTAAATTTGAAAAGAAAATACCATAACCTGTTTCACAGTTCTACTTGCAAGTTCAAAAGAGTCTAAAGGTTTCTCCTAAATTGAAGTAAAGCAGAGAGTATTGTTAAATTCTAGTAAGAAAACAATATAATTGATAACCTCAAAAAGAAAATCAAATATCAAGCATCCTTGAGAGCTTTAGGAGTAATAGAGATAATAGTAAATGAGAAGACTAAACTCTGAGAGCACTGAGATACTATTTTGAGAATAAAATATTTGGATCATCTCTATTGTAGATGCTAGCAAATTGACTGAATCATGTAAATATTATGTTCTTCTCAAATCACAACACTTAAACTGTTATACATCCTACATTTACTAAATATCTATTTATTTATTGGTAATTATTATCCTAATATTAAATAAGAGGGGCTAGAAAAGTAACATCATCTACTTGATCAAATACCTGTTTTGCTTAAGAAGAAAAAAAAAATATAGTATCTTAAGAAGCATCACTTACTTTAACAAAGCTTCTTGCCAAGAAGGTTCCAAATAGAAACAGTAGTTTAGATCTAAATCCTTCAGTGTTGTGTTCTCATCAATTTCAATTTTGTCTGCAGATCGACCTAGAGATGAGCCTTTCAAATCGAACCTTCGGTGGATCCTCAATTCTGTGCAGAACATGTTTCCCATGACCACAAAGCGAAACTGCAACGCAGGAAATGGTTCACATATTTTAGCTTTTGAAAGTAGGGTATAATAAACTAAGCTCTAAGACATCGACATATAGCAAAATTCAATGAGGGAAATTGCACATGACTTTTGGAATTTAAGTCATGCTGCGTTTCATGCTGATTACTATAAGAGATTGCAGATATAGGTATTAGTTATCATCACAATGTCAGTTACCTTTTGACCACTTGAAGGTTTAATCCTGTGAAGACCAAAAAATTTTGTTATGAGTGTGTTTTCGTATGACCTCACATGATGGTGGTAGTCCGGAAGCATTTTCAAAAGAACCTATTAATAAGAATTGTGGTAAGTAGAACTTGACACCATAACATAAAACAAATATATGAAATTTCAAATATAAGTAATATACCCAGAAAAACTAAAGAAATATAAAGAATTATTATGCTATGATGTGAAGGGTGCCAGCTATTCAGAAGAGCAAGAGAGGCTTTCCCTGTCACTCTAATCTAATGCTCTTCTGTTGCACTCCTTCCAAATTCCAATAAACCAAAAAACAGCAGGCAGAAATAAAAAAGAGAATTAATCTCCCTTTTCGACGCAGCATTATCTATCCTTCTAAGCCATGGACCATCCCTAAAAATATCATCAACTCAAAAGCTCACACTTCTACACTAGCTCCATAATCCATATACAATACAGTGAATCTTGCAACAATTTGGTACCAAATTTAGTCAAACAATGGATCCATTTACTTGTATCTTTCACATTTTTTTTCCTTTTCTTATTCTTCTTCTTTTTAGATGGTCTACTGCTAATTCCTTCCTCTAGTAGGCTCCAAGAGGGAAAAAAAAATGGGTCCAATGAACTTAATTAGAGGTACTGATCTAACCTTCACTCTCCTTCAATCCACTACTAATTAGTTCTCCAGAGCTGAAATTATCTATTGCCTTGGAACTTGAGAACTGAACTAGAACTATTTATTAGTAGCATTATCTCTTCTTTCCACATTCTTCAAAATGTAAAAGGCTAGAATTTAAACACGGTCCTAGGTCATAAGGTTCCAGGTTGAGCGGAGACATATTAAAGAATTTACCACAAAAAATAAAATTGGCATTGGTCTTATACACAGAGAGGTTTTATTTTTGGGTAAAAAGGTCATCTGACCTAAAATGCAGCCATCATTATGTATTTGACCATTCCATCCAAGGAATCTATGGAGAGTGGCAATACAATACTGGATTCAAGCTTCGAAACCCCATCATAAGTTGGTTCACTTAAACCAAGGAAAAAGAATAAGAAAAAAAGGGCAAAGGAGGAAGAGAAGCCATAAACATTTGTCATCAAGCTCAAAAACTGAAAAGAGATAGCAAACCTTCACTTCAGATTTCCTCAGTGTCTTAATCATGAAGCGATCATCTTGAGACAGGAAAAAGATGCTGCCACTTTTTCCAGGAGAGGAAAGTTCCCTAAGAGCATCATTTCCACAAATGGACATCATGTAATCAGCTGCATCAATCTTGAACATCTCCCTCAAATTCCTACATGAGCATAAAGAAGACATATCATTCAACATGAATTAAAGGGCAAGATCAAGAACCTCATACATAAGGAAACAAGTAAAAGAAAAAGCCATTCACAATTATAATTCTAGGAGTGCAGCCTGTAAAGTACAACAGATGAGTAATGCTGTAAACCTTTGTAATCAGAAGCATGCCACATCTGCTCTATGGTAGATGAAATTTACATATTTAAAGAAAAAAAAGTGAATAGCACATAAGGAAAGGGTGCGATTCCCATGCTCTAATTGAAAACAATTTTCCCATACTGTGTAGTTGACGCAATTTAGGTTAATTCATAAAAGTTAGAGACAAACTGCAGCCACATCAATAAGATAAACTGTTTGACATTTGAATACAGCTTACTGATTGAGGTCTTGACAACTGCAAATTGAGTTAGCCTATGCATCAACGCCAGGTGCATCCATCAAAAATAAATTCTCAAATTTTAATAACTTTAGAGGCCAACAAACAAACCTGAAAACCATTGGGCAGTAATCTTTCCACTTAAAGTCTTCTGATTGATGAGGTGGCGTTAACTGTGATCCATCTTTTGGAAAATTCATCCAAAAGCTTGCCCTTGGACCAAAATCTGATGCACGGACTTCCCGCCTCTGTACAGGTGTAATTTTTCCAACAGTGTACCTGATCAAATATGAATGCATCTTCAGTATTGCCGTTTATAGAAACATTACATAACAATGTCTCATAAAGATTACTGCCATAAGAATAAGCGAATGGTGTCTTTTACCATGAATTCCAAAACAATGATATCAAATAAGTAAAATAGATGAAAACATTTCCACAAGATTGACAACCACACATGACACTAAATATCAGTCAGTACAGTACAAGAGGAAATATAGGAGGAAGAGAAACCAACACTTCAAAATAGTGCTTACAAGTTAGTATTGGATAAAAACATGAATTGGGGCCATTTAGGGGTCAAAATTAGACTAATACGAACAGAGTAACGTAAAACATTGCAAAATTGACTGTACCTGATTCCGAGCTGCAGACTAAGCATCAAATCATAACTCCTGTGCCCTTTAATGATTGTTTCACCAGGCCTCTTAACCTCTCGTGCAAGTTTCTTTTGTCGCCGTTTGGCTCTTCTAGACATTGATGAAAAGCTATCATTCAACACAAGTTCACTAATTAGAACACCTTGCATATATTCTCGCTCCAAAATTGGTGGTATATTTGTTTCAACCTCTTTCTCCATGCCTTCCAAGGTAGGTTCTGATAACTCTAGTGACGAATCATGTCCTATCACTTTTTCAATAGATACTTCAAGACTCCATCGCCTTTCCAAAGAGACATTTTTGTTGCGAGACTGCTCTAAGGTTAAGAAGTTTCCCTTAGATAGTTTATCAGATGAATTATGACGAGAACCCTGGTCCCCACCAACCTTGATGTTTGCCATATCGACCGATGACGCATGATGGATATGTGCATGGTTCTGCTTCCTCAAATCTGGCAGCAACCCTCTTTTTCTTAGGGCATTCAGGTACGGCTCTTGCACAGCTGGAAACCGGCTGCGTTTTGAATAAAATGATCCTTTGCCATCCTTCAGACCATGTGACCAAGTCCCAACATAACATCCACCATCCCTCCATGTATATATACCAAAGCCATGCATCATACAGTTTAACCAGCTTCCCTCATATGAGTCGCCATTTATCCAAGTAAGTGTTCCCTTACCTGTCATTTTACCCCCTTTCATATTCCCAAGATAGACATTCCCGTTAGCCCAAGTATATTTTCCTAGTCCTTCTGGTGTTCCTTGAATCCAAGAGCCCTCCAAAATATCTCCATTAGGATAAACTTGATATCCTAATCCATGCTTGACATTCAATCGCCATCTTCCTTTATAGGTTAAATTATTTGAACCAATATAGGTCCCGGCACCATGCATATAACCACCTGAAAATTCACCTTCATAAGCGGCTCCAGAAGGCCATTGAATTTTTCCACTTCCATGCCTCATCCCCCGTCTCCACTCTCCCTCATAAATGCAACAATCTGACCAAACATACTTCCCATTGTCTTCAGGAACGTTGCCCAGCAATGACCCAGAATATGATTCCCCATTGGGAAGAACAAGCTCCCCAATTCTGAAGGAATGGGCAGCTTCACCATTGATTGATATAGATATGTGGTCTCTATCAGAGATAGCACCAACAGATATTGATCTGTCTGCAGAAGTTAGTCTCCGTTCAACATTATCAGCAATGGCCACAGGACCAGACATGCATAAAGTCCAAAAGGTTACAACTCCTCAAAAGATTACACGCGACTTAGATTTCTAATGAGCTTTAGGACAATCTCAAATTCCATTAGAAGATCTTATAATGAGATTCTGATGATATCTGTAATCTCCTGATCCTTTGATCTACACAGAGAACAGAGGATAAGAACATGTTATTGATGGCAGAACAAATAAATACAATAATATTAGGAAAATTTCATAAGTAAATAGAAAAGCAACAATGAATTCAAGAAACTTAACTCAACTTCACCATGATTCAGAAAAAGCAGAAAGGCACAAAATAACATATTAAACAAATACAATAACAGAAATGGAAGCCAAGGATGTAAATATGTCCCTTAAAAGAGTGCTCACTCTTTGCAAGAAGTACTAAGACAAGTTCATACACCATCGCCAAAACTAATAACTTTGTTAATTTTAAAATAAAAATAAGATAAATAAACAAGAGGTCAACTAAAACTAAAAGGAAAAGAAGAAAAGAAAGTTCTCCCGTTGGTTTATTTGCCTTGAAAAATTCAATTACCATTAGAAAACATTATTCTCTATTATTCAGAAAATATAATTATATCCATAACTTTGTTTCAATGATCAATTTAGATCCAAATATGTGGATATGAAGAGCATTTGCTTCTAATGATCAACCTTTTACATTTTTTCCCCATAAATACAGAACTGTTAATACCACAACCAAGTCAACTATATGCCTTCAATCGTCCCAAAAGAAATCAGAAAAAAAAATTCCATCAAGTTTTTTCTAATCACTTTATCAGTTACCTCCTCTAAGAACATGAGATTTCTTTAAAGTTTGAAAAGTCTTACTACCCTCCAATACAATTACATAAATGGATTCAAACATTGGATACCCATATACAGATACAGAAATAGAGAGAGAAAAGAAAGTAGCTCAAAGGAGGAAGGATCAAAAAATCAAGTTTAGGTAAAGAGTGCAGTGGTTGTTACTTGTTAGGTGCAGAGAATCGCTACAGACCCACGACTGAAAGTCTCTACTTTACTGGAACGTTTCAAACTTTCCACTCCGTTGTGTTTCATTAAGCTTTTGAAGAACAATCTTTTAGACGTTGAAATACTGGATCGAATCCCAAGCTGAAAGCTGAGAAGCTTTCTCATCCAGTCTTATTTTCACTGATATTTATATGGGTTGCTTGTGGAGAAAGACTTTTATACCCCCAAGTGTGTGAGTATTATATTTTTTTCTTAATATTTTAATAGTTAAAAATTAGCGGTAATAATTAAGGATATTGTCTTAAACAGTTAATTAATTAGAAAGGCGATAAAAATGTCGCTTACAAGGCCTCTGTTTTACGAATACGACATGTCGTTTGAAAAAAACTCTGGGTTTGGCTTTTGAGTGTTTGACTTGGAGTTGTTGTGCTAGATTGCGACTTTGGACCCCACTTCTTTTTTTTTTTAATAATAATGATAATTAAGATATTACCAAAAAAAAATAATGATGATTAAGAAAATCTTAAGGGAAGTCATTTATTTTTTTTGTTTGACGCAAAAAGATGTTGGCGTTTGGTGTTATAACCACTCTAGTACTATGCTCTTTTTATATATATATAAATATAATTTTAGTCATTTTATGGTCCACTTCTATATTAAGCAAGGAATTATAATTATGTTTAATTAAATAATTAGTCATGATAATACATTTTTGGAGTACCTGTGGATCCTTTTTTTTTTTTTTTTTGTGTAAACCTTTTTTTATGTTCGAAATTTTTTAGCCGATTATGTAAAAACATTTTTGAGTACCCGTAGGCTCATTTGTAGTTAACCAATAAATTATATACGTACATGCAATTGAACTTTTAACGTTAAATCATATTGCAACCTCGTTGCCCAAAGAGGATCTTCTTAAATACATAGACTTACACTTCCAAAATAAAAATAAAAATTACATACCTATATTACGAATTGAAATTAATTCAATTAATACATCTACTATCAAATATTCGTAATAAAAAAAAATTATGAGTTCAACCGACTTTAAAAATCATACATTATAAGTATTGGCTCGTGTGTGTATTTTTAAAATTTTTTTTGTGGAATTGGTTCGTGTGTGTATATTATATTAAGGTATGTAGGTGGAGGGCAAATATTGAATCCGAGGGGTTTTTTTTTTTTTTTTAATAAAAAAGTGAGGATGCATGTGTTTGGATGGTATAATGATTAGGGGCATTATTCCAAAGCTGTGACTGTGAGAGAAGAAGGATAATAGAATAAGAAAAAAGGGTTTGGTATATACAAAAAGCAGCCCCAAACAAAATCTATCAAATTCTATCTGGATTTCTTTTCTTCTTTTGTAAACATAGATCAACACTCACATGCACCATATGGATTTTTCACTATATATATTGCGGCGGATTAACAGTTTACTTGATGTCATTGGTCGCCCATGTGTACTTTCTTGCGACCACTTCCAGGGTTCCTTGATTAAATTCAATCAAAAAATATCATGAATTATATTATATAATTATGTCTAAACATAAGTAAACAAAAATTAACAAACTAAAGAGCTATTGGACTAAAAATATATTTAGTTTTAATTATTTAAGAATAAAAACAATTAGATATTAGATTTTTTTATTAAAAAAAGTTTTAAAAAATAAACTAATTAATTTTATTTGAAATAGGGGAGCGGGGCAATGGCCACCATCAGCCCCCATATATATCCGTTGTTGCGTGTGCTTCTATTTTGAAAATCAAATTAATAATAATCTACCGAAAGAATTCAATTCGGTGATAATATATTATTAGCTTGATTCACGATTAAATATATCAATCATATAATTTTTAAGACACGCAATAGCATCAAATATATTTTGAGCAATTCTAAGATGCACCCGGTGTACTATATACCGGGTGTCTTAAAACTATTGGATTATAAATTTTTAATTTCATCCGTTGAAAATGAATGGTTGAGATTAAAAGTTAATGATCCAACGGTTCTAAATCATCAAGTATAATTTACATCGGGTGCACCGCAGAAGCCCTCGTATATTTCACAAACTTATAATATGATTCACAAATTTCTATATAATGTCTAAATTGGATACTTTAGCTCGTTGGTTTTTTTTATTTTTTGTTTTGAAATGATTGTGTGATATATGCACATGGGATGGGAACATGGCGAGTAGTTCTGATTAGACAGCTGAAATGGGACCAAAACACCCTGCATTACCGCAAACCATATATGATTTAACTCCACTAGTGTGGTGCACCATATAATTTCTTCTTTTACCTAACTGTTAATCAATTATCTGTATATTTATTCATAAATTAAATTAATAACTAATTATTATATCAAACAATAAAATTACTTAAATTCTAACTTGTAATTATATCAAAAAGTGATTTTATAATTGTGTTCATGTTAATAAGTTTTCTTACATAACAATGTATGTTTTATTCCAAGTTTTCAAAGAGAAATTCAATATGCTTATATAAAAAAACAATGCATATTTTATTTTTTCTGTCCTTCTATATGTATTTTATTTATTAACAGCATTTCCAACCGTATTCCGAAGTACTCTCTTTATTATATTATAAAAAATTTAATTTTTTTTATTTGTTTTTGAAATCCTATGTATTCCAATATACTATCTATTTCATTTTCTATCTAAATTTTTTATTAATATAACTTTATTTAAAAAAGATAAATAATAAAATACTGACAGAAAACTATTTGCTGCTCCTAAATATGAAGAGAGACAATATTACTTTTAAAAATTATAAGTAATTAAGAAGTTTAACTTTATGATGCTAGATAAAATATTTAAATACGAGTAAAGAGTAAAAAGAAATATTGTTAGAATTACTCTAATAAAATTACATAATTTTCATTTAAATATACATAAAGAGAAAAATTCAGTATATATTTACGCTCAGCAGTTCATTTAAAAATAAAATGCTTCCAATAATACATATGCAGCAATATAAAGAGGTTTTTGCTTAAAAAAAAAAACAACACATGAAATTTCAATTAATTTCTCCCAAGCAATTTTTGTAATGAAATAAATTTGGTAGAATATGTCGAAGATATTCTTAGTTCATTAATATTTAAATAATATTGTTTTTGATAGAATATGGTCGGTAAATATAAACATAAAACTATTAAGTTGGGTTGTCCCTTTCTAATTCTCCATTGTTCCATATGGCGGCTACCGATCATTGCCACCGCCGATTAATATTTTTCTCTTTTTTTTTTTTAAATATTTTATCCTCAATTTTTTATTTTCCAACTATATATATATATATAATATTAGTAATCAACTTATTAATAGTCCAAAAAACCCTAACATTTTTTCTCTTTTTTTTTTAACGGTTCATCTTTGTTAAACAATGAGAGAATTCTTGGCTTAAAATCATTCCATCTACAGCTCATTCTATCAATTTATTTTCTAAAACAAGTAGTTATTTCATATAGATTTAAGTCTTTATTTTGATTGTTTGTTTTTTGTAATTTTTCCATCTTATTGCAGCGTTTAATTTTTTATCGTTTTATTGCGATATTTTATTTTTTTATTGATGATTCGGACGGACAAAACTTATTCAATCAGATAGAAATATCAAATTAGATTATATTCGTGAGTATATTTCAGAACTTGAGTCATAGGTATTCCAATCACTATAATATATTCAAATATATATCTATTATGCCGATTTATTATACTATTAATCTGGATGCTGTGAATCTCTTCACTACTTCATCTTGTATAATTTTTAATGAATTTATATTTATATATTTCAATCGATGTATTACTAGTTTGAATTAATACATTTATTTTTGTTGTCAAAAACATCAATCATCACTACATAGAACTTTGTGGGTTATTGGTTGGTCCACCTACTTCACACCCATTATTAACAAATTCCAATCACTATCTAACATGATATTTATCAGTTTACCGCTACAACATTTTTTCCCTTCCAAAGCTGTCTACTTTAAAATTGGATTCTATGATCAACTGGTATATATAGCTTTGATTTTGCTTTGATTTTGTTTTGCTTTTACAATGCGTAATGAACCATAGAATTACAATAAAAAAAATTGTAGCAATTAATTAATGATATTTAAAAGAAACTATTTTTTTAGGATAAAATGGGATTAGTTGGTAATGTATAAGAAGAAAGTTGGATATTAATTAACTTTGAAATTTATTCTGAAATAAATTATTAGTTATTATATATAAATCGAGAAATAAATTTATAATCATCATATAATTTTTTAATTCTAATTCAGTATCCTACAATTTAAAAACAGTAACTAATTTGGATTTTTTTTTGTCTCATTTATTCAGTATCAAACAATCTAGAAGCTGCATACTAATTTAGATTAATATCGAATATATCAATTAAGAAAATATTATATCTTATAAATTTTAAATATACAAAATTCAAATTCAAAATTTGTGGCTTAAGGATAATAGATTTATGGATAGATTATTAATACACTATTAAAGTTTTGTTGAATATACTTGCTAATTCATTTATTTTTTTGAAATATATTATAAAATTCATAAGGTTCGGTACCAATAGCTAAATAGACTTTTTTGTTACTTTTGAATAAAATATTCTATTACTCAAATAAAAATAACAAAAATATCCTTATTTATTTTTTAATAAATTTGATATTTTATTATAAAGTTGATAATATTAATTTTTTTTTATATTTTTTGATATTTTTAAAACATAAAAAACTGGTAAATTTGACATTTTGTTTATACATAATGAAAAAAATTAACAAAAAACTATCTGGTATATTAAATAAAATTTAAAAGACTTCACAGTATATTTAAAAAAACTAATTAATATATTTAACTAAATCTAATAAAGATTACAACAATTTATCCTAGATTTATTCCTTCACATTTCACTTGTTAAGACATAAGTGAGATCACTAATAACAATACAAAAATAAATGAAGATAATTAATAGAGATCGTATGCTATATGACTTGTTGACATCTCGTGCGTGTACAGTGAACATTTGGATTTCCTCGTGTATGGTGCATCTCAAACGCAATAGACATTTCTTTTTAATACAAGTATTATTAATTAAATTTTGAAAAAAAATACTGGTCTCCGATCTATAGCAGATTAAATTCATCAATAGAAGGCTAATATAGTAAATAAAATAATTTATACGACATTATCTCATTAATTTGATTTAAATTTTAGATAATACTAACCTTTTTACTTTATTTAGTCTCGTGTATATAATAAGGATTAGGTGGTTAGTTTCATATATTGTTACTAAATTTAGTAAAATTAAAATTTTTTTTTTTAAAGCCACTTAATTATATTTTTATTTTACTAAAGTTATTTCTTATCAATTTTTCAATATAATTAATAGAAAAATTTAATATAGTAACTGATGTATTACTATAAATCTGATATAGCGGCTATTATATTATTAAAAATTTAATGTATATAAAATTTATAGAAGTAATTTTAGTAAAATAAAAATATAATTTAATAATTTTTTTAAATAAAAAAATTACTATTTTACTCCAATAACAGTACGTAAAATTGAGCGAGATATATAAAATTAAGCCGTGTCAAGGCGACGTTGTATATTGCTATATGCCAAATATGGATGGGATTAAGCAAAATTTAATGGGTTGGAAATGACTTCATTAATTATGAAAAGCCTTTCTGTCGTATTCTTTTGTCGTTGTAGAAAGTATATAACATACTCTTTTTAATATAAAAAAGATTTTTTTACGTCCTATTTTTATTTTAGATTTCTTTACTAATTTATTATACATAATAATTTTTTTTACATATTATATTTTGAATATTTTTTTTATTCTATACTCTTGTATTTTTTTCACCTATATTTTTAACTTTTTTTAGAGTTTAGATTATATTATCTATTATTTTTTAAAAATTTTTTTATTTGAAACACAATCTTAATTTTTTAATTATTTTATAGTTTTTTCACTGATTAAGTATGGAGGAAGCCGAAAATATATGCTGTATGGTAATTATATATGTAATATATATTTTTCATATATTCATAATTATTAAATGCATTAAAAAATGAATGACAAATATATAATATTTATATATACAGTATATATTTTACATATATTTGCTTTACTTGTAATTATTAAATGTATATAAAAATCCATGACAAGTATATACTTAATATATGTTTTATGTATTTATATTACTCAAATTATTGAATGTGCATAATAATAAATAATAATTTTACATTTTTTTTCTTTAAATGACAGTTTTATTATAATTAAAACTTTATCTAATTAGATCCTCTTTTACTAACACTTTTTATGGGTTGAGATTGAATTGAAATTTTAAAAAATACATTAAATTAATATTTTTTTTTTGTTAAATTTAAGTTAAGATTCTTCCATATATATTACATATAAAATTCATATACTTATTATATATAAAATCCACATATACATTTTTATACCATTTTTATTTCACTTTTTTATATATTTTTTTAAATTAATTGTTAAGTTCAAGTTAATATTTTCACGTAGATATTACATATAAAATTTATATAATTGTTACATATAAAATCCACCTATACATTTCTATCTACTTGTTGCATAACTTTCACAAATACATTTTATTTTACTTTTTTTAATTTTTTAAATTATTATTAAATAAGTTAAAATTATCATATAGATGTTACATAAAAAATTAATATACTAAAAAAATTGATTTATGTGGTATTTTTTTCTATTTTGTGCAGACTTTTTTTTTGTATACTTTTAGGTTTTTAAAATATATGAGTAATTTAAACAGTTAAAAATTTTAGTATTAATTGAAAATAATACAATTAATGAAGAAATTTAAATTTTTTCGGAAAAAATTTCTAATTATGAAGAATAATTTTACATAATTAAAAATATATTAAGAGTAAAATTGGAATTTTGAATACTTTAAATTTAAGTTTTGGTAGTTTTTAAATTGTGACGAAAATATGATTTGTGTCGTTTCCCTGGTATCAGCGGATACTATAATTCCTTGTCGTTGTTTGTGGCTCAGATACTAAAATTTGGGCCTGCTTTGGTCTGTGTTGCAGGTTATTCATTGACCACGTATTTTCTTTTCCTGAAACGGCATGTCGTATCACACCAAATTAAAACTGTTCGATAAAAGCTTAACGCGTACAAAAGAATTGAGATCCAATTGAATAAATAAATAAGTTTAGGGTTTAATAGTACAAATGGTGAAA
>CATIWF010010078.1:0-13370 GCA_949630135.1 Balakata baccata | reverse complement strand
TCAGGAACATCCTTAAATATTTGAGAAGAATTGGGGATGTATTCTTAGTTTAAGGAGATAATAAGCTTAAGGTAAGTAGGATTATGGATGCTAGCATCCAATTCGACAAGGATAACTTAAAATCCTAGTCATCCTATGCATTCACATGAAATGGTTGTGCAGTTGATTAGAAGATTTCCAAATAGGTGATGGTTGCGGATTCCATAACTAAAAGTACATTACAGCTTCCCAAGCAGTTGACAAAGAAGTTTGGAAAGGGAATTCATCACAAGGTAAGAGTGATTCCTAGTATTGTAAGTCCAATATGATTGGAACAACAATAGATTGCATAAGCAAAGGAATCATGGTCTCATCAAAAGATCCAAACATGTACTCAATCTTATCAATTGATTTTAGAAATCAATGATAGATGTGATGTAATGAGAGAAAGAGTTCCACTGATCAGAAAATATATGATCAAGTCACTAGACCGAAACCCCAAAAGGAATATGATAGTCATATCCTCGCCTATAGTGTAATGTACAAAGGCAATTGGCTTTAGTACAACTAGGAGATTGTTAGAGATATTCCCAAAAAGCAATCGCCTCATGCACTTAGTGTACACATTCATAAAAGCATTCTTTCATTATATTAGTAATCATTTGCATATGAATTGATATAGATCTTAAACTGATTAATGAAAGTCCATGATACGAAATATAGCACAAAGGAAATCATGATAGGATAATGATAATGAGATTCCTATAATGTGTAATTATGTTAGTATCTAAATTATCCCTAGTCATAGGATTAATATGATGGGACATTGTTGATCTAGAAAGACTAGCACAAGTTATCCTTGATTAGATCAAGCAGTAGATCTCATAAGCTGTGAACATGAGACGTTCAAAGTTAACATATGGATGCTTGCTAAGAGCAGTCAAGTACATTGGATGACCTGCTATGAGATTATCATATGGATTATCTATTCAAATGTCAATGATAGTCTCATCATAGTAATGGGGCAAGTATCCTTAGACTTGAGGTACTCAAGGATATCTCGGATATTGATTCTATGCTTTGACTCCATTCCTTGTTGCCTTATAGAGGTTGCTCATAGGGTGGTGATTGGGTGTAGCTTGAGGTATTCGAAGGTAATTAGGTAGCCAACAGAGGATACACCACTCCTGATAAAAGGAGAGTATACCTACGACCTTTTGTTAGGATCATTACTTGGGAATCTCTGGCCAGACTGGAAATGTCTTGAAGATGGTCTTCAGTAACATGTCTAATAGTGTAATGAGTCCTAAGGACAAGATCTAACATCACTTGGGCTAGATGTGACGTAGTCAGTCTAGCAGGAGCTGACACATAGTCCATGCTCTGAACCGAGTGGGATATAGATGGTTAAAGGACGAATTGCACATATTATTATTTATGGAAAGGTTCATAGTCAAATCACTAACTTTTCGGTCAATTGGGGATCATGATGTGTTGCAAGATATCGCTCATGATTTGCTTAAATTATTTGATAATTTAAGTGGGCAACATAACCATGAACCTAATGGGTCGCACGCTTTGGAGATGTAAAGAATGAGTAAAATGGGTTTGGATGAGATCCAAAATATGAGAAAATTATTTTGAGTCTGTTCGTGTTAAGATTGCGGAAAAAAATCGCTCAAGGAGGTTGATAGACCTGTGCGGGCCCTCCGGCCTGGCAGGCCTGCCGATTGGCCAGGCAAGTAGGCCAGCTGGGCCTGCCTAGCAGGTCCAGGCGGGCTGCTGCACGCGCCAATGCACAGCATCACCTCTAATTCCCCTATAAATTGGCCAAATCACTATTCATGACTTTTCATTTTCTTCTTCTTTCAATTTTGATCTAGTTTTCTGATTTTCCTTTGGATCTAAAAGACCCCAAAAGACAGAAAATAGAAAAGGAAAAGTTTTTGGGAGAAGAAAAATTTTTGGAGACAACAATTTGAGTTATATTAAAGAATTTAATTTTCCTCTCATATGAACATACACCATTGCTAATACTTTGAGGTATATTCAAGTCATCTCCCTAGTGATTTCATCCTCTCATCTTTGTATGGATATTGTTAGAGACAATATAAGATTAGATTGTTGTAGTTTGCTACAACCCAACAAGGTGAGAAGTTGAAGAAAATTAAGAAATTATAAAGGTATAATTTATGAATTTTCTTTGGTTAAATTAATTTTAATTGGTACAAGTTGAATCATTTGATTCGTGTTTTGAAAAATTTTATTTTCTGATGCATAATATATATGTAATGCATGTTTAAAACCCATCATATATGTGGGGTCACTTTCTTAATTTTTTGAGAGGTCTCTCATTATAATACTATTATAAATTAAAGCATTTAAAATTTGTTGTGGAGCCATGTGACTATGTGTATGGACCTTTAACATTAGAGTCTCAAACGCAAGTCCTACCACTCTCCCTCGTCTTGGTGGTTGTTTCCACCTTCTGTATCATTCTCTAACACAGGATATGAACCAAATAATTAGAACAGATCGAAAACGTGTTTTGTCCCTATAAATTTGACTATTAAAAACGTAAACCTTAACTTTAGAGCTACACTCAAGGAAAGCCTAAATTAAATCCATGTTAACCACAAATCAAATCTCAAGGGTGAGGAAGGTCTGGAACTTACTGTATAATGTTTGAAAGCGAAGAACAACAATGGGGATTTTGGTCTGGTTGTCCAATGGAAAAGCCCTTATTCTTTGGTAAAACTCCCAAAAACCATTGATTAAACGTTGTAACTCTTAATCTCTAATGCAATTTATTGTGTTTGTACTAAGAAAAATCAATGGAGGATGAGGGAAAGTGTTTCAGAGCATTTTCTGGAGTGTGGGGATGGCTAGGGTTCTAAAAAAGTGGAAAAAATGAGAAAAGAACTGCATTTTAAATAATCTGCCTTGCATTATTCAACGAGCGTGTTGCTCAATTCGGTAGCGCAATACACCTTTGATTGTTATATTTTTTATTCATTAATTATCTATTCATGAACCCAATTTTATTTACGATAATATCTTACAAGTATTATTTAATGTGGTAATTTTCAGACACTAAATTGTGGGCATTATAGAATATATCTACAATAATTCTTTGAACCATGAAAGAATTGACTAGGTCAAATCTAGGTAGATGTAGGAAATTACAACATAGTCTATGAAACAATTTTCTATTATATGTTTTCCTATTTATGGCGCCAACTCCATCTTCTTGCTCTATTGTACTTCATTTCTCTTAATCCCATATAATCTAATTACACAAATTATTCATAAGAAAATTTCAATTTATATTTAAGTGGAGTAACATGAGAAGAGAAATATAACAAAAAAGTAGAAAATGTAGTACATGTAGACCCTATTTACCAAAAATAAACTTAATATAATTATGAACAAGTTCACTAGTCAAGTAGATAATGATATCATCATGTCATTCCATAAACCCCTATCATGCATTAACTATTGCATAAAATAAAGGAAATCTATAAAACAACATTTCAGATTCTTTTTCAATTCTTAATTTCAACTCTTGAAACAATGCCTTTGAACTATTCGGCCTCTTGTGAAATTTTATATATGTCCATCACTTAATCACATCAATAATCATAAAAATATTTAGAAACAATTTTAAAATAGAAATTATGCAAATTAGATAATCATTTGAACATATCAAAAAATTTCCTAAAATTGTCTATTTGGCTAATTAGGACTTTACCCATTTGATGCATTCGATTTCTAAATTTAATTTTAATCATATAATCACATTAAATATAAAAATTAAATATGACCAGTAGCTAATTGAAATAATTAACTTGGAAAAATTGAATTCTTAAAACAATGTCAAATATGATTAAAGAACCTAATCCTCATTGCATACTTAATACCAAATCCTTGTAAGAGTAGGAAACTTTTTCCTTTTTCAACTCTAATTCAATTTCAAAAGTTTCAAAAAATTCTAGATTTCATGTCATCAATAGGCACTAATGATCAGTTTCTAATAATCAAAATAATTCATTAGCCGTTCTAAATCATAACAAATTCAACTAGCAAATCAATTACAAAAGAATTGTCCAAACTAAATTATACATGGACTAGGTTTTTTATTGGAATTAAATACAAATTAAATTCAATATAACATACAATTGACATTAGATTGATATCATGTTCATCTCATAAACATGTAATTAAGGTACTTATCATGAAATAGCATCAAAACAAATCACACAAATGAAAAAAATTTCTACATAGCTTACTTAGGGTTTGCTGTCCTAACATTAATTTAGTTTGTGCTTTGATCAAGCATCATTCTTGAATCAATTTAGGTGTTATCCAAATTTGAAAACGCATTCTAAATATGTTAAAAATGTATTTGATTAATTAAATTAACAAACAAAATTGAGCAACCTTATTTATTAAACCAATCGACCAACTAAAGTTCACAGACCAAAGATTTTTGATAGTTTTCGAATAACTTAAAATTTCACCATAGATGCTATTTAAATCATTTTATTAACATTCAATAACATTTGATATCATCATATTAACATGTAATTTAATGAATAAAATTGATTTAGGATCAAAGAATTCCAAATCATATTCAAGAAGTGGAAGAGAAAACCGAATTGTTCTTTTCCAATCAATTAAATCCAAAATTGAATTACACCGGTTGGCTTTGATACTACTATTGATTTTTTTTTTTTATATAGGAGGTGAGTGAAGCTCACAAACAAAAGCTAGCAAAAATAAATGACTCCATGAAGATCATGAGCCAGCTAAATATTAATACTAGGAGGAGGATGAGTCAGAGTGTGTTGTCCCACTATAAAAAGCTGAGCTTTGTTGGTGAGAAAGTCAATTGAAAAGTTAGCTTCTCAGTAGATATAGATAAACTTAATAACCTCAAATGTTGAACCAGGTCTTTGATGGCCCCAAGCAAAGATCTATAATGAGAAATACTCTCCCAATTTACTTGGATTAGTTCAACTACATATTATCCGATTGCACCAGAAGTTTAGTGATATTCAAGATCCTAGCAAGCCTTACACCTTTATATATTCCCTACAATTCTGGCCTTATAATGTCACATGTTCCTAGGTTGCCAACAAATCCCAAGAATCAGGATCTATCAATGTCTTAGAAGGCTACCATAAAAAGCTCTACCCAAGTCATGGTAAAAGGATCCATTAGTGTTTAGCTTCACATAGCCTTCATGTGGGCCAACCTAAGCTATATTGTTAACTTAATGAGGGGAGAGTCCATCTTTTATCTCAAGTGACTGGATAACATTTTGAATGGAACTGACAATAACTCCAATCTCCTTTAATGTACTATCAAGAGTTAACACGTCATTATTGAAAATAAACTCATTTCAGCGCTGCTAGATCCACTAACAAGTGACGCCAAAGACCATACTCCACAAGGTTCCCATATAGTTGTTCATGCAACATACATTATTAATAACCCGTTGGTTCAATGAAGTACCTGTAGCAAAAAAAAAAAAGTTTATGATTGGAGGGCAGAAGTTTTTGCCAGACCGAACGTGCTTAACTATAATCCTACATCACATGTATAGTTATTTCACAATCAACACCACAAACATCATAACCAATAAAATTATGCAAATGTCTTCTATTGCCCAAACAATTACCAAGAAGGGGGAAAGAATTGGTATGGAATTCAAATTTTTGACAAATAGGTGATGACAAGAAATTAAAGAGAGATAGGGAAAGAGATTGCAAATGGAGTTTTCACCGGAACACTTCTAACGAGGTGTTTTTCTAAGGCTTACACTTAACCCAAAATTCCCTTGTGCTTTAATGGTCAACACAACAACCAAATCTTTGCAACTTAGCTCACACACACAAGCCCATGTTACAACATCAACTCAAATGTTTAAGGCTACACTTGAACCCTTATAAGAATTAATGAGTAAAAGATGAGAATTAAAATTGCAAGAGTTTTTGCACTTAGAAGTACTTGGTTATCATAAATGGCCTTTTGGTAGGGTATTTATATTGATTATCCTCCAATTAGCTGTTATAAATGGTGTCAACTTTTTCTAACGTTCTTTTATAAGTGCATTAAATGCTGGCCGTAGAGTGAGTTTCCCAGTTGTGAAATGGTGTTTCCTAGTTAGGAACCTGCTTTGTCCACCATGTAATGACACATGGCTTCCTATGATTGATCCACAGCTCTAAACAGCTAGTTTCTACTAAATTTCCGGGTGGGGAACTTTCTTTCCTAGGTAGGAATCGTCTTTCTTGTTCTACTTCCCAGTCTTGAACATAGCCATGAAGTTGGACGTTGAGCTTGGTGTTCTTAGCAGCAAGCATTTCTCGTTTAGGAACTTCCTTTCCTGGTCAGGAACCTTCAAAGTCAAACTGACCATTATGACTTTTTAGCACATGTGGCACGTTCAGTTAAGGCGCCTTCTAAAGGTCACATCCCTTCAAATTTTCCATATGTGAGTTACCATTCCCAGTCATGAACAGTGGCTTCATTGTGAGTTTCCCAGTTGGGAAACAAGCCGTGAACCTAACTGTATCTCAAGGTCTATTGGGAATGAATTTTGTCCAGTCAGAAATATGCTTTCTCGGTTATGAAATTGCATTCTTGGTCAGGAACTACACGTCTTTAGCATTTGATTGAATTGTTCATTAAGTAACTCAAATCCAATTGACTTGAAACTTTGAACACTATCAAAATAACATTTAATAAAAACATTTGTGGCAATTAATTTGATTGTCAAGATCAAAATAAAGATCAATTACTTTAAGGTGGACAATCTCCCACTGTCTTTATTTTAACAATCAAACTAAGCAAAAATAACAAATTGATAGTGTATGAATGAAATTCAAGTATATGAATACATGTATACAAAGTTTCATGGCAATTTAAGTATGTTTGCATATAGAACTATTAAGTCAAACAAGGTTGTTAAAGGTCAACACTTTCTAACTTAATTACCAATCCAAAATTATGTCCATTTTTGCCTAAGTTTCAATCACTTTTCACCCCTTTTGGTAAGATAAAAAAGAGTATAAGGCATAGTAATCACCAAGGGCAAGAAAAAAAAAGAGGCAAATGAAGTATAAAGTAAGAAAACACTTATAATTCATTAAGAAAAAAATGGTTTACATAAAAGGAAATGTTTGATCCTTGAAAATTAAAGCCACATTCTAAGACACTTAAAGCCTAAAAACAAAAGACATAAAAAAGGAAAGGCTAAAGTCTAGAACTAGGCTTCATTATGAACTCCTTCTTTATCATTTCCTTCTCCATGTAGCTCCCCCTCAAAGTGAGCTTCCTCTTTAAGGTTGGTAGGGCACACTTGCATTCTTATATAGCCTTGCATCCCTTGAATATCCAAGTGGAGATGTGTCATCATATCCTTCATCAAATTGAAGGATCTCATTTGCAAGTTGTAGATATCTTACAATGAGAGAGGTTGAGGACCATGCTCTTATAGGACTCTTTATACACTTCGTCCTCTTGACTTATTAAGCCTTCATTAATAGACAATCTAGCCCTTTTCTTGGTCATGACTAAGGTAGATCATTCGGCTCCTTCCAAAGGTGTGCACAAAAATATTTACATCCTTAGTTATCCTTTTTATGGCATTGCAATTGAGAAGGTATTGAATGTTAAAAGGGTTTTTGAATTTGGAGTGGGTGTTTTCATCGGTTAGGAGTTTAAGGTGTTTGGCTATGAGGGTGATTTAGGCATGAAGAAGGATGGTACCTCGGGTTGTAATGCCCATGGAGTGAAATTTATCAATGAGAAAGGGTGTGGTTTCCATATTCTTATGATGGACCACAACATAAATAAGAAAAAGGTCTTCATTGATCACTTTTTCATTATTGTTACCTCTAGCATTAAAGGTGAAAGTAAGAACATGGTGAATGATGAAATGAAGGAAGAAGTTTATGTGTTTTGAGTTTGAGAATTTATCAAGGCAGTTCTCACAAGAAATGGATTGCCAAAAAGCAAGGTAAGTAAGATGCACACTTACATTGTTGAGCATGCCTTGTGTGTGGAATCCAAAGATGTTGGCAAATTGGTTCTTGGTAACTCTTGTTAATGGTTGAATATCCTAAAATGAATGCCATAATAGCCCAAATGATATTTGGCATCCTTAATCACTTGGAGGGTGGAGAGAAATTTGGTTGTGAGTTCATCATAGCCATCCTTATTAGGGATTACAAACTTTGTCCATCCCATATCTTCAAGGATTTCTTTAGTCTGCTCCTTCAGCCCTAACTTCCCTATGTCATGAAGATTGAGTATCTTGTAGGAGAGGAATGTTTTCCTTGTGATTTGATTGTACCAAACTTTTTCTTCTTTGGAAAAGCAATTGAATAAATCTTTATAGGAGGTAATAGGTGTTAAAGTTTGCACATACATCTCATACACGTTACGCAACATAAAATTAAAATTTTACAAACTCTAAGAAGAAGATCAACATATGTAATAATGAACAATTAAAACTATCTAATAGTAGAAGATCATTACCTTTCAAAACCAAGTATTTTTCCTTCAATTCTCTTCTTACTAGGTTATAGCAAACCATAATAATCCTCTAGGATCACCTCTGATGGTATCCATGCAAAGGGAGAAGGGATAAAATCTCTTTAAGGAATGGCTTAGATTAATCTAATGTGCTAGCAAAAGGTTAATCCCTTGAGAGAAAAAGAAGAGAAGAACTAACACTCAATTCTTTGTGTTGCAGCTCCTAAAATAGTCTATAAAAGGACTATTTAAACCCCATATGGAATTAAGGTTCAAAACCCTTGATTAATAGAATCCTAATCATATTAAAATTCCTAATCTATCGCACGTCCCGATCAAGATAATGCCCATATCAGGTAAATTTTGATCAGGAAATTACTTTCCCGATCAGGACTTAGTTCTATTTCAATCTAGTAGCAAATTCTGATTGGACACTCCTTTTCCAGATCAAACCTTGGTCCCGTCCAGGAAATGTTATGTCTGGACTTGGATTTTCTCTCACTGTTTTGGATCCGATCCAAAAGCCTATTTTATTTCTCCTTCTCACCTTCAATGTGTGTGATCCATTAGATTTTCGGTTATGTTGGCCACTCAGATTAATATTTAATCTCAAGCAGATCATAAGCGTTATCTAGCAACACATCGTGATCCCTAATTACTGAAAAGTAGTGGTTTAACTACGAACCTTTCCATAGACAACTATCCGTGCAATTCCTTTCACTATTTTATGCCCCACTAGGTTTAGAGCATGGACTATGTGTCAGCTCTCGCTATACTGACTATGTCACACCTAGCTCAAGTGATGTTAGATCTTATCATTAGGACTCATTTCTCAAATAGACATGTCACTGAAGACCATCTTTATGACATTTCCACTCCGGCCAGAGATTTCCGAGTAATGATCCTGACAAGAGGCTGTGGGTATATACTCCCTCTATTAGGAGTAGTGAATCTTCTGTTGGCTACCCAATTAACTTCGCTTATCTTAAGCTGTACCCAATCACCACCCTATGAGCAACTTTTGTGAGGCAACAAGGAACGAAGTCAAAGCACATAATCAGTATCCAAGATATCCTTGAGTACCTCAAGTCTAAGGATACTTGCACCATTGCTATGATGAGACTATCATTGACATTTGAATAGATAATCTATATGATGGTCTCATAGAAGGTCATCCAAAGCAAGCATCCACATGTTAACTCTAGGCAACTCATGTCTACAGATTATGAGATCTACTGCTTAATCCAATCAAGGAGTATTACATGTGCCAGTCTATCCAAATTAATAATGTCCAGTCCTGTTAATCCTGTGACTAGGGACAATTTAGATATAACCATAATTACACATGATAGGAATCTCAATATCATGATCCCATCATGATTTCCTTCATGCTATGTTTATATTATGGACTTCATTAATTAATTTAAGATCCAATCAATTTATAGTATAAATGAACATTAATAAATGAAAATGCCTTTATTCATATAAAATGAAATTGTATAATAACTGTTAAAGGTGATTGCTTTTAGAGCACTTATCCAATAATAGGTTCAGTTTAAGAGGTGGAAGGGGCTTCTCCCTTAGAGGCATGAGTATTGGAAGTCGATGCCTTAGGTGCCATGGATGGGTTGAAGAAGAAGAACAGAAGATAGATAAAGTTTTAAGAGAGTTTTAGAGTGAGAGGACAAGAGAAAAAAGGTAAAATGCAAAAGTGAGGTTGAATAAGAGAGAGAGAGAGAGAGAGAGAGAGAGGAGGTATTTATATGTGAGAAGGATAGAAAAGAGCCATTTGAGGGCGGTAAAGAGGAGATATGACGATTTGAAACATTTTAGGACAATTTTCAAAAAATTGTCTATGAGACATTCCGATCGGGAAACATAGGTTTCTAATTGGGAACTGTATAATGGTTAGAATATTTGAATTTATGCACCATTTCCCACCTAGGAAGAGTGTCTTCCTGACTGGGAGACTCTAAAAAGATGCAATGGTCAAAAATATATTCAAATCTCGCGAGTGGGAAAGTAGGTTTCCAAGCATGAAATTCGAAATACTAGCAATAGTAAAGAGCTAAATGAATCTTATGAGTAGGAACATGAGGCTTATGAGTGTGAAGATCTTCCCGATCAGGAAATATCTTCTTGAGCATGAATTACAAGTAAAAAAGAATTAAAAGGGTGAAATGAAAATTGGACCTAAGCATCCTAATATGGCATTTCAATTATGATCAAAATGAATGTCTTTGATCATTTGAACCTTGAAGTTTATCAAATTAAAAATCAAGTACAAAAATATTCAAAATTTTTTCATATAAACACATATATAGGGAAAATATAAACATGGTATACATATCATCTATATAAGAGCATACAAATCACATTTTGGTGCATAGCCATATGTGTGATGCAAATGAATAACTTAAGAATCATTTTAAATCAATGTACTTTGATCAGGCATACCAAGCTCTCTTTTTATAAAACAAAACCTTTTATCATTGAGAGGTTTGTTGAAAATATCCGCCAATTGGTTAATGGTATCAACGAATACTAATACAACATCACCATTTTAGACATTATCTCCTAAAAAATCATATCGAATGTTAATATGTTTACATCTTAAATGTTGAATAGGATTTTTTGAAAGATTTATTACACCAGTGTTGTTACATTTGATGGGAATGTGATAAAAAACTTGGCTATAGTCCTTGAGTTTCTCATCCAAAGAACTTGACTACAACAACAACCTACCACTACATATTCTGCTTCGGTAGTAGAAAAGACAACTGAAACTTTTTTTTTTTGCTAAACCAATAAACTAAACATTCAGCAATAAAGTGATAAGTTTTGGATATTCTTTCTCTATATAAAAGACTACTAGCATAGTCGGCATTCGAAAAGCCAATGATATGGAAAGATGAATTTCTAGGATATTGTAGTCTTAAATACATAGTGCTACGAAGATATTTTATGCAAATGAGATTCCTTAGGATATGATTGAAATCTAGCATACATCATACATAATATCGGATCTAGAAGCGGTTAAATAAAGATGTGAACAGATCATACCTTTACAAAGCTTCTCACCAATAGCTTTACCCTTCTCATCCTTGTCCAATTTAGTTCACGTGCTTATTAAAGTCTTGGCATTCTTACATCCATCCATTCCAAACTTTTTGATTAGTTCTTTGTGTACTTAGATTGGTTGATGAAGATGTCCTCCTTGCTTTTCTTGATTTGAAGACCAAGGAAAAATTTGAGCTCTCCTATCATGCTTATCTCAAATTCCCCAATCAGACACTTAGCAAACTATTGACCTTAAGGTGATTGATCTCTATTTTGATCTTGATAATCAAATTAAATGTTACTAATGTTCTCTTCTGGTGTTGTTTTGATAGTGATTTAAGTTTCAAATCAATTGGAATTCATTTGCTATATGAACAAATAACTCAAAGGTTGAAGACGTGCAAGTCCCGCCCTGGACACTAAAATTCTGCTTGGGATAATTATCCAGCCCAAGAGAAGAGCATCAAGGCCGAGACAAAAGGCCCTTGACTTCCAATAGAGAATCTCGCCTAGTAAAATGAATTGCCATGATCGGTACAAGTGCCATCCCGCTCGGGACACATGGAGTCCCAACCGGGACATTTGAAAAGTCATAACCATTAGAAATCGCCTTAACCAAGAAGTGTCATATCATCACTAGAAGTCAAAATGGCCAAGTTGACTAGACTAGTATCCCAATCGGGACATATATCCTAACTAGGAGACCCTCGATTTTCAGAAGTCAAAGTTAAAGGTAAACTTTTTCAGATGAGCTTCTTGCCTGAGAAAATTTTCTCCCTTGGGTGAAACTAAGTGGAGGTCCAAACTAATTGATGTTGAAGAATCAACGGATGAGTTATGGTTAGGGGTGAAATGCCACTCGAACCTAGAATAGCAAGTTCTCCTCGAAACTCCTTTTTATAGTTTTCACACTTTTGTATTACCTTTTCTTGCTGCTATATTTATGTTAATGCACTTTCCAATGATACATGACCAAGGTATTTTAGGTCCTTTATAGAGAATAATTTATAGATATAGAGAATATAAATTCTAGATATTTATAATCAACCATTGATCGCTTGGGGAGGAAAAATAGTATTTGATTGCCACAAATATGGATTATTGAAAGGGGCTTGCGTCTGATTAGCTAGTTAGTGAGGCAATAGCTTACCAAGGTGATGATCAGTAACTATCATCATCTATACCCAGAAAGCTGTATGCTTTGGAAGAAGCTTGTACAGTTTGGGAAGAGATTTTGATTGATAAAAAAGAAGAATCTACTTCAACCGATATGCCCTTAGGCTTGGGAAATTTGACTAGGGACTAGCCATTAGAGCTACCATCTAATCTCCTAATGACATATGGATAATCACTTCCCCAACTGAGATATAAGCTTTACAAACAGCATTAAAAACACTTGTAAAACAACATTAGGGAGAGTTATGGCACTCATTTATAGTAGCTAATGAAGGGTTTTGAGCATGTATCACATACATATAATGCAGCAGAAAATAAAATTTTCAAAACCCGAATCAAAGGATTATACATGTGCCAATTAAAATTAATTTAACCAAAGAAAATTCAGAATTTATACCTTTATAATTTCTTAATTTTTCTTCAACTTCTCACCTTGTTGGGTTGTAGCAAACCACAACAATCCAATCTTAGATTGTCTCTAACAATATCCACGCAAAGATGAGAGGATGAAACCACTAGAGAGATGGCTTGAACATACCTCAAAGTGCTAGCAATGGTGTATGTTCATATGAGAAGAAAATTAAACTCTTTAATTTTCTTGTTGTCTCCAA
>CATIWF010010071.1:0-14427 GCA_949630135.1 Balakata baccata | reverse complement strand
TAGTAGGAAATGATCTCTCATTTCTAAGTTAGTCAATTTGTTACTCTAAAATAATTCTCCAGAAAGGATTTTAAAAGTAACCTACCAAAAGGGGGTTAAGATCTATAGAAATAGATCTAAGAGGATACTCATTCTTTCTTAGTCTACATAGCTAAGATGCTAAAATGGTTAGTGTTGCCCAAACAATCACCATGAAGGGGGGGATGAATTGGTAGGAAATTAAAAATTTTCACAACAAGATAATAAAAGAGAGAGAAGGGAGGATTGAGACACAAATTTTATAGAAGTTCGGGTGTTAACTACCCTACTCCTCTCCCCAACTTAGATTGGGTATTAACTAATCTAATCACTTAGATTACAATCTTTGGAGTTTCAACAAGCTCACTCCTAACTAGGTGTTTTAGCAAGGCTAACACTGAACCCAAATTTCTCTTGTGTTTTATGGCTCACACAACAACCAATTCCTTGTCATTTGGCTCACACTTCCCAATTACAAGACAACCCCAAGTGTTTTCAAATTAACACTTGAACCTTTATACAAATGCAATTAATGAAAGGATTTGAGAAAATAAATTGCAATAGCTTTGGCACTTGTTAAGTTGTTGGTTCTACTTAAATGGCCTTTTGGTAAGGTATTTATACTGATTACCTACCAATTAGCCGTTACAAATGGTGCCATAACTCTCTCTAACGTTCTCTTACAAGTGCATTAAATGCAGTCTATAGAGAGAGGTGTCCCGATCGGGAACCATGCTGTCTCGGTCGGGAAATGCCCGATTGCATTACACGGCAGCTTATGATTGGCTGAAATCTCTAATGGCTAGTTTTTGTTCAAGTGTCCCAGTCAGGACTCCATGTGTTCCAGTCGGGACTTGCCCGATGATGCCACTGCCAGGAACTTGGGTCTTCTAGGCTTTAAATACGTCCCAGTCGGGACCTGAATCAGTTTTGACTTTCTGATGATATGGCACATTATGGTGGTGTCTCCTTTTCAACGGTCATGTCTTTTTGAATGTTCCGCTCGGACCCAACCTTTCCCGGTTGGGAACATGAGTGTCCCGGTCGGGACATCCCATGTCCCAGTCTGCTTTTGCTACTAAAACTTTTGGGTCATCACCCTGCAGAGTTTTCCGGTCTGGACAATTAGTTTGCTTGGTCTGCTCCACTGTCCCAGTCGGGACATTGTTGTCCCTGTTTGGAAACCGATGGTCCTGGTCGGGACATAGCCTTTCCCGGTCTGCTTTGACTACTGGAACTTTGAGATACTTTGAGGCAATGCTTTTTCGGTCTGGACATACCACTTCCCGGTCTGGACTTATGTCACGGTCAAGAGTTCTTGTCCCGGTCGGGAGTTACAAGTCTCCATGAAATTCTTGGTTTGATCAATAAAAAAATCTTAACCAAATGTGCTGAAACTTTGAACACTATCAAAACAACACTCAACAAGAATGTTAGTAATAATTAATTTGATTGTCAAGATAAAAAAAGAGAGCAATCACCCTTTGGTTAACATTATTAAATGATAAAATTAATTTAATTAACTAATGCAATCAGATTGATTTTTTGGTAAATTTGCCAAATGCACACTAAAGAAGGGTTCACCTTCAATCATCTTCAGGCTCTTTTGTTGCATTTGGTAGTGGGATGTTTGAAGGCATTTCAAATGTGCTTGTGAGAAGGTTCGCCTATATAACTCATTTAGTGGGGACTGAGTTCAGAACAACAAAAGAGGTGGAGGTGCTTATATTCCAAGTATTTTAATATTAGATTTTTCTATTTTTTGTTGTGAATAACCATAAAGATATCGTGTTTATAATTGAAACTTAATGTTTAAAAATATAATGTTTAATAAATAATTTTGATTGTTTAACATAGTAAAAAATTAAATAAAAATTCAAACACTTTTAATATATATATATATATATATATATATATATATACACTATTAGAATTGAACTTCTACTTCATTAATTATAAATATTATTCACTAATAAATTAAATTATTAAATGACAAAATTAACCCAATTATAATATCCTTAATTTTCATAATACATTATTTAATTATTTTTATGGGTAAAATTTCGTAAAATCCTAGAGTTAATAAAAAAATTACAAAAATGACATTGGGTATATAAGGGTGTTAGCCCTCTCTCCCCATCAACTCTTTTCCACCACCATCTCCATTTCTAATCACCATTCAAACGACCTTCGATCGATGCGAAATTTGGGATACAAATAGTTTTTGACCTCTCAAATAGCTAGTGACCTCTGTTTCTCTAAAATCTACATAGAATTGCAAAAAATGGCAGCATAGGTATCTAGCTGCCCCCACCGATTCTCCACCTTCTCAGCCTCTTTTCACCATTTTGATGCTGAAAATGAATTTAAGAGGTCCAAAAACCTTGGGTTTGACCTTTGGAGCTGCAGGCATCCTTGTTTGAGGCTTGATCATAATTCGGATTTTCTCGCTAGAGCTTTTGAAAATTTTGTATATCCAAGCATTTCTGGTCACTTCCAAAATACAAGGCTTGTACTTTTGAACTCTCCACATCCTAAGGAAGTTGTTGGTACCTTTCGATTTTTATTTCGTCGCTATCAAAAATTTTCCGGTCACCCTAGTTCGGCAACCATTGACTGGACTTTTTGATAGAATTTATGGCTCGTTAAATCGAGTCATCCAATACCAGCAACACCTTTATGTCATTTTTAGATAGTGAGATATGATTTTATTTGTGAAATTTAAGCATATCATTTAATTAATGTGATAAATTTATTTTAATGAGTAATTTGATGGATTGCATGATTTTGGAAATTATTGGAGAATATATTTAGACATTATAATATGATTATGAGTTGGTTATTAATAAAGTTGAATTATGGATAAATTATGGATTATTGAGTTGATTATATATGTTGATCGGGTATATAATAATTTGGAGACTCATATTGTAATTAATTGTGTTGAGATAATGATGATATATTTTATAACCTATAAGTGGGCGGTTGTCTAGTTTTTAAAGGAAATGCTTCCAAATTTTCGGTAGAAATTATGTTAAAAATTTGAATAAAGGTTTCTACAAAGAAATCTTAGAAGAGTTTAGGCTTATGATTTATTCTTGATATTGATATTCCTTCTATTCTTATAGATTTTATAGAAACCCCACCAACTGCTCCAGAGTCGTGAAAGTAGCCAATTGAGGAAATTTACAGATCTGTGAGTTAATATCATATGATTTTATAATATGCTACCCCTCTTCTCCACATTTTCTCTGACATGCTAGTTAATATTGAATAATTTATTATTATTATTATTATTATTATTATTATTATTATTATTATTATTATATACTTGAATGTGATTTACTATAGATGTAATTGGGTGAGACAGTGATGTGATATTGTGATGTGATTGTTGGGATAAGAACTAAAGCAAAACGTGTCACTTGATGGGTTACATCAGGATCGTATGTACACCGATAATAATTTTATAATTACGGATGGATTGACAAGATACTTTGATTGAATTCGTCTCTCAAGAAATGAAGTATTTTATGATATGATATGTATATGGATGCTGAGGGTGATAACCCTAGTTGAATTCGTCTCTCAGAGCACCAACACCATTTGGATAAGTGACTGACTGGAGAAAAAGACTCTAGTTGAGTTTGATGTCAAGGCGCCAGTCTTTTAGAATTAAGAGAGTCATTGGCTAGTAAAATCGAGGTTTAAGGTTTTTCTTGTGTTACTCACCCAATTGTTTGATATATTAATTTTACATGATGCATGAATTCATTGCATGTATATAAAGTATTAGTATAATATTGTATTATAAAGTTATGTGATATTGATTCACTCTATGAAGGCTAACTCTTCTCACTTATTTTTCTCAGGTAGAAGATATTCTCTTCAGATTGTTTTGGACTACCATGCATATTGTTCACTCCGCGAGGGCTTGATGTAATATTTTTTAAAAATTATTTCTCTTGTTGTATTAAATATTCAAGATCATAGTAGTACCTTATATACGAATGTTATATTATATGAAAAATTATGATATTGATGAGATGATGGGATAATCGATTGATATTATATTAATAAATGCTTGAGATACAAGATATATTTATGTTTAGCCTTGTTACGAGTTTTGGTGCCTTAAGCCTACCCATTTCCTAGCACCGGTCATGGTCTCTGATTTGGGTTGTGACACAAATTAACTAATACAATTAAGTTGACTTTTCGGTAAATTTGTCTGTCTCTCATATTCCCACTTTCATATACAGTATGATATGGATTAATTAGGGTTAATTATATAAATGGTACCAAACATTTTCACTTTGTTACAATTTGGTACAAAACTTTTTAATTTTACAAATTGGTACCAAATCTTTCATAAATGTTGTAATTTGGTACTGATCTTCAATTTTCAGTACCGGAAAGATGATATGGCATTCTACGTCACTTTATTATTCCATTAGATGTATTCCTTGTTAAAACATACCTAAATTGGTGACGTTTCCAACGATTAAAGAAAAATCAAAGACTGGAAATTGAAATTTGAAGTATTAAGCCTTTAGAAACGTTGTCATTTTGAGTGTGTTTTTATAAGAGAATAAATCTGATATGGATAATAAAATGATATGACATGCCATATCATCTTTCTGGAGTCCAAAAATTGAAAATTGATACCAAATTGGAATATTTATGAAATATTTGATATTAATTTATAATAATTAAAATGTTTGATACTAAATTGTAACAAAGTGAGAAGATTTAGTACTATTTACGCAATTAGCCCAAGTTTCCAAATTAAAGAATGCACCAAAACTTGTGCCATGCTTTCACTATTATAATTCCATCTTATTTTGTTGTTGAATTACATAGGACCTGCAAGTAACATGTCGATTTATGTTTAGGAGCTAAAGAGGTTCGGATTTTGTAAGGAAAATAGGCACAGGGGTTTTTAACCCATGGAAAATGAAACTAGAGCCTCCACCAGACAGTGAGTTTCACAAATATTTCGTCTATCCTTTCTGTGTATTATACTTATTTCTTCAGAGCAATTTCGGATATCATGAAAGAAAAGAATCTAAAATTTGCTTTTGTACTCATTTTTCTTTTGCCTCCACCACCAGACATGATAGGGTCAGACCGAAATTTGGTTCCTGACATTGTTTTACCAAAATTTGCTTTTGTAGTCATTTTTGTTTTGTCCCAGAAGTTCCCTTGCTTAAATATGAAAGCAAATAATCTAAAACAAGCGAATTATTTTGTAAATTAAGCAAAAAATTTCCCTAAAAATGGTCAAAATTTCGTCATCATCCTTGATACGGGGTTATATTTTTTTTTCTTTTGTTTTAAAAAAATGATATTTCGTAATCAATTTTGATAATATGAATTACCTTCATCTGTTTCTTAGTTTTGTATTATTAACGAGTTTTAACTCATGATAAGTTCGTTTAATTTAAGTATTAGAATTTCAATAGAAGAAAAAACGAATATAGAAGATCTAAAATGGATAGTGTAGCTTAGTTAACGTAAGGATTAATTTATTTTAGTTTTGTTGTCGAATTAAAGCTCGAAAAAAAGCGAACAAAATAAGGCAGGGAGTTTTTACTCAATTAAAAAAAGAAATATATATGTGCCACAAAATACCCGTGAGGCTTTTTTTTTTTTTTTTTTCCTATTCTTCAAGCGTGCTAATTTTTAGCTGGGCACTAATATGCATTTTTTCTTAGAAATTTTACAAAAATAAAAAAAGGGATAAATATTTACCAAAATATGATCCCTTAAAATTTTTTTCAACAAAACTGACCGCATTAAAATTTTTTTCAAAAATGTAAAAAGCATCTAAAACTATTTTAGAAATACTAAAAATCAATATTTACCCAATGTTTACTACAAAATTATTGAAAATTGAAGTTATAAAAGATTTATTAAAAATTTATTTAATATTTACTCAAATTATATATAATATTTATCAGAAAATTAAAGAAAGTTGAAGTTACACAAAATTTATATTTATCTAAAAATTACCCAATATTTGTCTAATATTTATCACAAAATTAATGAAAATTGAAGTTACAAAAGGTTTATCAAGAATTTACTTAAGAATTACTTAAGTTATACCAAAGATTTTCCTAATATTTATCAAAAAATTAATGAAAATTGAAGTTATATAAGGTTTACTAAAAGTTTACCAAAATTTACCCGAAATTTACCACAAAATTAATAAAAATTGAAATTGCAAAAGATTTATCAAAAATTTATTTAAGACTTACTCAAATTATATCTAATATTTAACCAATATTTACAAGAAAATTAATAAAAGTTAAAATTACATAAAATTTACTCAAGATTTACTAAGATTTACCTGAAATTTAATTGAAGTTTATTACAAAAATAATGAAAATTGAAGTCACAAAAAGATATATAAAATTTACTATAAAATTAATGAAAGTTAAAATTATATAAAGTTTATTCAAAACTTACCATATATTTACCCTACAATCAGTTAATCTCTTAATTAAAAATTACCAAAAATCTATCCAAAATTTATCAAAGTAAATAACCTTAAATAAGTTAATTAAATAAAAGTTTATATACTTTTTTACTAATTAAGTTAATTAAACAATGATTAAAAATAAATAAATATATGCATAAAGATAAATAATGGTCATGCAAGCTAATGAAATGACCATCCAATTTAATAATATTTTTAATCCATGTTTAAAATGTGAAAAATGATCGTTTTCTCTCTTAATTAAAGGAAAAAATGTGCATACATAATAATTTTAATATTTGAAAAAAATAAAAAATAAAATCAGTAAAATTGAAAATAGAGAAAATGTGAATGAAAACACGGAAAAATAATGTGGGTAAAATTGAAAAAAAACGTTACAAAATCTGTAAACAGTACAATTTTCCCTATTAGGGCGTTGCCAGTCCATGTGTATTTTAATGGACGCAAAGCCAGGCCTGGCCCAGCATTTGATCAGAGGTCTAATTAGTGCTACTGGCAGCCCATTACTTGGTTCTTATTTACAGGCTTTATAGAATGCCTATGGCTATGTGCTACTCTCTTCAAGAAACTCCTTTTTTCTTTTAGTTGATCATTACAATACGGTGTTCTACTAAATGCATATGTGAAAATATTAACAAACAAACAAGGATCAAAGATGCATGCAACAAAAAAAAGACTAAATTGATTAAAAAAAAAAACAGAACTTTTAGGATTGTATAAAATATAATATGTACTTTTAATTAAATAAATGATGTGACATTTTATAAATTTAGATATTATGGTCAATTTGGTAGAAAGAGTTATAGAGTGTCTGAAATTTTTTGGCAAATAAATTGCTTAATCAACACCATTACTATTAAAATATTAATATTATCTTACCTGTGAGCAAATAAAATACTTATAAAGTATTGATAAATCAATTATTTAGTTAGCAAAAAAAATATTATGTTAGAAAATTTAGACAAGTTAGCAATTTTTTCTATCAAATTGAGTGAAATGTCTAAATTGATAAAATATCAAAAATTTATTAATTTAATTGAAAAAATTAAAAGTATATATTATTTTTTATACAAACGTGAAAGTTTATATTTTTTTGATAATTTAGCCTAATAAAATATAAATTTGAGTATTCCACTGCATATTTCTCTGGTGGTGGATGAGGCTGCATCATATCAATTATATAGGTAATTTTCTTCTACCCAATTCTTTTTAATTGACATGCTGATTTATGATGTGTCTATTTTTGTTATAGTTTTATAGGTATTTTAGTTGTTTATATTTATTGTTTTATGCAGTTTTTGGTTTGATTTTGGTACTTCATTGTGCTTTTAATATTTTTAGATCTTGAGTGATGGAAATAAACATGAAGAACGTAATTTGAAGGTTGAATTGTGTTGCAGAGATATTTTGGGTTGCAAAGGAGATCATCAAAGCTGTTTGAAGAAGCAAGAAGTTGATTATTGGAAAAGAAGACAATCACGTACAAGTAACAAACAACTTGAGCTCGTGACAAGAAGATAGCAAGCCACTATTGCATATGCAATGATTAGCTCGAGCATGTGACGCTTGGACAGGAGAGAAACAACTATTTATCATAACCTCATGATGCTAGTCACGCGCACAACCACCCCAAATACTGCAGAATCATGTCCCACCTCTCCAACTTCGAATTAATTAATTTTTTTTGGGGGGGGGGGGTGGGGTTTTCACTCTTTTAGAAGGAAAACAATAGAATATTTCAAGAACTAGATTTAGTTTAAGACTCTTAAAAACTACTTATTTCATCTTTTTCTTTAGAATTAGGGTTAGCTACTATTAGAATATTTCAATCTTCTTCTTTCTTTTCAGTTTTCTGCATGTACAAGAGACTCCTTAGTGTACAAACTCAATTTTCCAGCAGACTTGTTGATAGTGGAAGGTAATTTTGGCTCTTGAAGGTTGATTGAACTTAAGCTT
This sequence comes from Balakata baccata, assembly GCA_949630135.1. Taxonomy (NCBI): domain Eukaryota; kingdom Viridiplantae; phylum Streptophyta; class Magnoliopsida; order Malpighiales; family Euphorbiaceae; genus Balakata; species Balakata baccata. Next base: position 5,951 of record CATIWF010010071.1, on the reverse strand, counting down.
GAGGGATTGTAGACTACCATCACAAATTTCTAGATTTAATTGATGGAGGGAGCAACTTAATTTTTTATCTTCTTTTTATTTTTGCTGTAATTTTTGTTTGACAATGAATATTAGAATGATTTGTTTAGTATTCATGTTAGGCTAATTTCTTTTTGGATATTTGGTTAGCAACCTCAATTTTGTATGAACTCCTTTTATTTTTATTAAATGAATTATTATTCTCCATTTCAACTCAATTGTGCATTATTAATTTTTAGTTTGATGATTGATTGACTACCAATAATTAAATTAGGAATGAAAATGTTATAGTTTGATTATTACACACATCATCTTTAATTTTCCATCATTTTGATGATCACAAATAATTATGCAATAAAATTTAATCATTTCAAATGTTTAAGTTTTAAATAGATCTATTATAATCAAACCAAATGTTTAAAGAGTTTAGAAAATCAAAATTGGATAAAAAAAAAGCCTTCAAAAGATAGGCTTTACCACCAAGCTTCATGACCAGAACAAGTGTCATGACCGTGAAAAATTGTCTCATGGCCATGAAGATTTTGTCCAAGAAAAGCCAAGTGATCCAACAGCCTTCACGGTCATCTTTACCACTAGGCCACCTCTCACGGTCATGAAAGATTTCTTCATTCCCATGACAATCGAGCGGCAAATTCAAATTTCTTGAATCAAAATGCGTCATGACCGTGAATATTATTGTCATGACCATGCTCTGGGCACATATATCATTAAAGAGATAGTTCAATAGCTATAAATACACCCAACAGCTACAACTCTTCAAAGTAGTATAAATACTCCACATTTATGATTGTATAGAGTTAAAGAATGATTAATTGAGTGCAAATTACTTCAAATCATTATTGTGCCTTAATTTTTTAGCTACCGCACTTTCTTTCACCTACTTCAACTTTGTATTTCTTTAAGAGCTTAAGTGTTCTTAAGTTCTTTGGGTTGTTGAGCAATTTCTTTCTTCCAATCAATAGCTCAATAGTGAGATTTAGTGTATTGGATTGAGGATTGAAATACTTATAAGGGTTTAAGTGAGTCTTGGGTTAAAATACTTAGGAAGCTTGTTAGGGTTTAATCTACACATTGAAGTAGACTGTTAACGGATTGAAACTCTTAACTAAGATTAGGGAGAGGATTAAGTTAAGAGGGCCGAATCTCTATAAATTAATTATGTTCTCTTGCTCTTCTTTGTTTAATTTTTTATTTTTCTATTTCATTCTAAAATCACTGATTCACCCCCCTTTTGATACTTATGGTATTTCAAAAACAAAATATGATATTAATTTATGTATTATGAATTATATTTGTCTTAAATATGAAAAAATTAAATACAAAATATATATCTAATTTAGCACTTATGAAATTCCTCCACACCAAGACTTTTGCTTGTCCTCAAGCAAAAATTATTCCTTATTCTAATCATTCTTTTGGAAATTCTGCAAGTTATGAAGCTCAATCAAATTTATAATTAGAATAAAAATTTTTCATAGCACAATAGATATTTATAAGCTAAATTCCTCACTTAATCCAACATTGTTTTTCAATGTTATCCAAAATATGCAAGATTTAATACCCTTTCTAAGAATTTCACTAAAATCATTCAAACATTTATATAAAAAATTTTGTGACTCATGATTTGTGATAGAAAGAAATAGACCATAATCTTGTCACTTTATCTTATTTTCAATACCCATTTGAACTCAAATAAAAAATCATAGAGTTTTTAAAAGAAAATTATTATGGTATGTAAATCAAAAGAAAGAGTACGCAATGTAACAATTCAAAATTTTCTAAAAAAAAAAATCATTTTATTTATTTTTATTTATTATTTAATTTTTAATTTTTTTAAAAGAAATTTACAAATTTTCCTTAAAACAATAATACGCTTTCGTATTGAATATATTTAATTTGAATTTTCAAAAAGCATATCATACTCATTTAGGGGTGCCACGCAAACTCTTACCCATTAAGAACATAAGAATAGATATGGTGAGTGCATTTTGCTCATTCTCACTATATTTATAAACCCCTTTTGAAAATAAACCACCCCTTTTCTCTTTTTTTATTTTTTTAATTCTTTAGATGAACAAATTATGCACACAAACTCTTACCCATTAAGAACATAGGAATAGATATGGTGAGTGCATTTTGCTCCATCTCACTATATTTGTAAACCCCTTTTGAAAATAAACCACCCCTTTTTTCATTTTTTTTTATTTTTTTGATTCTTTAGATGAACAAATTATGCAAAATTTTTTGAACAAATAACTTATACTTACCAATTACTTTGATCACTAATGAAAAAAGAAAAACTTAAATACCCTTATTTTAAAAAAACATTCAATAGGTAGCTCAACAAAACTCAATAGCAAATCTAAGTATTTCCAACTAATAATGAATTTACTCTCAAAAAGAATTAGCAAGCTAAGATTAATTGCTCAAATTTTAGGCTAAAAAATTATTACTGAATTTGGTATAAATTGGTATGATCATCTTGCAATCTTTGTCTAACAAATAAAAAAAAAAATATCAAACTTCATAAAAAATTTAAAATTATAAACATAAATTGACTACTACTTTTTTATTTTTCATATTAATAAGGTTAAAACTCCACAAGTGCATAATTGTTTTCATATAAGGCAGATTTCATGCATCTCAAAATATTTCTAAACTACCACTAGTTACTTAGATATCATAATATAGCATTTATATAGTCATCCTAAAAATTCAAAACAAAAATAGCTAAAATTGAAGTTGCAAAATAAGGCTTAAATATTTCTCTCCCTACACCTAAATCCTACATTGTCCCCAATATAAATTTAGAATTACTCCCCTTTTATAGTAGATACTCAAGTGGTGGTAGTCCAAGATGTTGGAATAGAACTTGCATATATTTTTCAAGTTGATCAACCTGCCCACTTAACTCTTTCCAAGGTTGTGATGACTAGCTGCTTCCTCTTCAGCTAAGGAAGCTCAAGCATGTCTCTTTCTAATTTTCTTGCACAACATATAGGTCTAGAAAGGGCCATTCTAAAGGTGTCATCACGTAGCAGCTCTATTAAAAGTTTCAGAATTACTCCCCTTTTGTAGTAGCTACTTAGGTAGTGGTAGTCCAAGATGTTGGAGCAGATAAAATACCATACCAAGCTGAGCTCTTAATGACAACATTAAACCAACCCAAACAAAGTCCAAAAACAACTCTTTCATACATGTTTTTTCTTGGCACTATTTGTTGACCTTAGGGTAATTGATCTCTATTTTGATCTTGACAATCAAATTAAATGTTACTAATATTTTCATCTAATGTTGTTTTGATAATGTACAAAGTTTCAAGTCAATTGGATTTGATTTTCTTATTAAACAAATCAAACATTTCCTGGAGATGCGTAACTCCCAACCAGAACTCAAGCAGAGACCGGAAAAACATGTCCTGACCAGAAAAACATTGGTCTTTGATGCTCAAAAGTTCTAGTGGCTAAAGCAGATAGGGACTTAAGTACAGACCATAAAAATGTATGTCCCGATCAGAAAATTTGACTTAGACTAGCCTTTGAAGAAAATGACAAATCCAAGGCTGTCATGTGTAAGGCTCTAACGGATATATGAATTTCCCAACTGGAAAACTGTCTTTGTCAGATAGCTTTTAGTCAATTATTTTTAGAATGTTAAAAATAGTTTTGGCACCATATGAAACGGCTAATTGGAAGGTAAACATTATAAATAGACCTCCAAAAGGCCTTAGAAAAAAAAAGCTTAATTTTAAGTGTGTCAAAACTCTTGCAGTTTTATTTCTCATCTCTATAGCAAGAAAGGTTCAAATGTTAACCTAAACAATTGGGTACAGGTTGTAAGAGTGATCCTAGTGAAAAAAACTCTTGTTTGGGTTGCGTGTGAGCCTGTTCAAAACACAAGAAATTAGTTATTGTGTGAGCCATTAAAACATAAGGAATTTGGGTTCAATGTGAGCCTGTTCAAAACACAAGAAATTGGTTATTGTGCGAGCCATTAAAACATAAGAGATTTGGGTTCAGTGTGAGCCTTGAGAAAACACTTAGTTGTGGGTAAGCTAGGAAAACTTTCTAGTTGTGAGTTAGCTAGAAAACTCTCTTGTAATCTCAAGTTGAGATAGTAGAACTCCCAATTGTGGTTGGGAAGAAGATTAGGGTTTGTTAACATCCGAACCTTTATAAATCCTTGTGTGCAATCTTCCCTTGCTCATTTACTTTCTATGTTTTATTTGCATATTGCTCAAACACTCAAAGAAATCCATGAAGCCGAAAATTTCTATTTCCCATCAATACAATCCCTCCCCCTATTCTTAGTGCACCATTTTTCCAACACTATCTTTCTATTAAGCATAACTTGATATCTATTTTTGTGTTTTCACTTAGTAAGATCCATATTACCCCATATTTGATTTTCAGAAGGAGGTAACACACTTTTTCCTTTTCCTATATGAGTCTAACTCGTGGGGGCACTGCTAACAATATGAATTTATACATCATTAGCCTCTGTCTAGGGAGTGTTCATTACATGTTGAAACAAATTATATATTCTACAACTATATACTTTTCAAAAACTACTGATGAATCTTTTGCCTTCTTAAGTAGGTCATACAATAGTTGTATCATTTGATAAAAAAAACTATTTGTAATACACCTACCATATAATTAAAGAATATTTCTCAATTATATAAAGAAATATTGCAATGCATATATGATAAAACATGCTCTTTTTAAAAATAATTTTTTACAATGGCCATGATGACTTATCAAAATACAGAAAGAGTTTTAAAGATGCTTAATAAATTTTTTTTTTCTTTTATAGATCACAAAGTAGTGGCCCCAACTTGGTCAAAGTTATACAAAAATCCACTAAAGCTTTTAATCTTTACATGTCAAACAACATATATAAATCTACATCCCCACTCAAAGACAAATAAACAAAAGGAATAATTGTATCACTAACCCCAACCCCAACGAGCTTGTCTAGGACTCTTCTCTTTGGTTTCTCCTACTGGTTAGCAAAAGATAAACTTTCTTCAATTTGCATGGGAAAACAACAGCCACACATTAAGCATAAAATGCTTAATAGTACATAACAACATAAAGATTTAATCAACACGTATGTATGAGCAATATATAGATATATAAATAAGCATGTATGCATTACCATGTGAATCACCCCATCCAACAACCATGAAATAACATAGCATAATAACACACATATATCACAAGCACAGTATAACACTTATTCATCGCATGTAATTATGCCATCATGTCTTATCTCATACATACCAAAGTTGAAATGTGGCATGGTTGTTTTGCCCTTATACTCCAAATCATACCATATTAGATATGAGCACTACAGCTACCCCAAGCCAATAGCTACTCTGAGCCACTCATAAACTCCATATGAGAAAACATTATCTCAATGTCTTCAAGGGTGCCACTCCGGGCATAACCCCTCAACATATCAGACTCGTCCCCATGATGGCCAACTTCGAGCCCAAGTGGTACCAATTCCCTCAAAGGCATGCCATCTATCCTAACTCTAGTCCTAGTTAGAGTAATTAGGCATTATCCTCCTCACAATTCTCCATAGCATAATAATTAACTTCATCACACAAGTTGTAGAAAAGATAACATCTCATGATTTAAAACACATATTCATTTCATGTCGTATGTCTCATTTCTTCTCAAGATGCCTCAATAATTTGTTAGAGATGTGCCCAAAAGGTAATCGCCTTAAGCACTTAGTGTACACATTCATAAAGGCATTCTTTCATTATATTAGTATTCATTTGCATATGAATTGATATAGATCTTAAATTGATTAATGAAAGTCCATGATATGAAACATAGCATGAAGGAAATCATGATAGGATCATGATAATGAGATTCCTATCATGTGTAATTATGTTT
>CATIWF010010066.1:0-19505 GCA_949630135.1 Balakata baccata | reverse complement strand
ATAAAGTAACCACACAAAATAATTTCATATCTCTAGAAATCAAAATAAACAAATTACATTCAATCAATACCATAGCATATTAAATTATCATCGATCATGATACAAACAAGCAATTGTTAAGCTATACAAAAATTAATAACGGTTTTTTTAATTATAATTAAAATATGTAAAAGAAGTCAGATTTTCAACTTTTGATCAAAAGTTAGTACTCCGGTTCCGTGTTATTTATTGTTTACGAATAATTTACAATGTATAATTATATATATAAAATGATTATATTATTTTTTTTTGAAAGATTAAAAATAATTAATAGAGAAGATTTTCATTGATGGAAAAAATTTATCCAAAAATCAAAATATGGATAAAATTGGAAAAAAAAAATTTATTTTTTATTGGTAATATGAAATATCAATTCGAATGGAACAAAATTTATTTTATTGTATGAGAGATAAAATGAAATGGATGAAGTATTATTTTAAAAAAAGATCGGCTTTTAAGAAAATTAGATTGTACTTGACCATTGATTATCCTACTTAAGACAAAGGATACTCTACATTTTTACTGCTATCCAATACTCTTTTTTTTTTTATTGGATATCGAGAGAGAAATTTTTAAAAATAAAATTTTTTTTTTTTCTATTTTTATTTTCTCTCCTCATCAACCATTGTAAAATATGAGTATTGAAAATAGAAAGTGTCTTAGCATTCTTTAATCTACATTGAAAAAAATTAATGAATTGAATAAGTGCTTGACTATTGATTATCCTACTTAATATACATTTGATACTAATTAATTAATTAATCACCGACAGTTTGATATTAACAAATAGTAAATAGGGCAAACTTGCGAAACAGATTGAAACAGCATACCAAACACTTTTGAGATATGGGAAAAGAATCAATTCAAAGAAATTTGGATATTTAAATATAACGCAACCATTTGGTCACAAAGCAAATTGACACCCTTTTTTTTTTTGACTGAAAGCAAAGCAAATTGACACTTCATCTTTAAAATACCCAAAAAGAGCAAATAAATGTTTTTTTCCCCTGCAATAAAAAGCAAAATATCAAATTACTAAAATTAATTGAAATAACAAAATTTATATTGAAAATGGGCCTTAAATCTAATTTTCTTTTAAAATTTACCGTTGAAGGGGGAGAATTACCGAATATAAAAATATTATAAGAAACAAGCATCATCTTATAACCGGCAGATGTGGGATATATATATTATCACACCCTTTTATATTTATAACTAATATTTTTCTAATAGAAAATTAAACGGAATGAGATATTAAATAATAAAATAAAAAGAATGGCTTGAATAATTTTTAAATCTCAGAAATACTACCACAATAAATTAAATCTCATGAGATTAGTAATTTTTTCAATTTTAACTCACCCTTATGTGAAAAATATAGAACCTGAAAATAATAGAAATGAACATAACAATTAATTTCGGAGGCAATATGCAAGATTGATACTTTTGGTACCATATTGAAAATGGATTTTGTACCTAATTATGGATATCCTACAGCCATGCAGGTTTCCCAGAAAAGCCTATCATCCATTTGATCCACCATCTTCTTACTTCCATCTTTAGACTCTGCTTCACCATTGTTATAGCACATATACTCTGGCCAATTTTGATTATGGTGCTGAGTATCTTTATGACCATCATCATCAAAATCTTTAGCATCATCTGCTTCATCATCATCATCATCATCATCATCATCATCATCATCATCACAATCAAAAACTTGAAGAAAACCAAGTGTATTACTAGAATCACAGCTGCATGACTCAGCATCATCGTCATCACCATCAACATATTCACACCCCATAATTACATCCTGACACAGCTTCAAGAATTCACTATCTGCTTCAGAGTCTGCACTGCCCTCCACCAGAAGAAAGGAGGAGATATCCACCACTTCATTCTTCCTGTCCATTAAACCAACAACTGTGACCAATAATTTTTAATTAGTATTTGCTAAGTTAATTAATCGCCTAATTAACCTTTCTTTGCTTGGTGTTGTTTATATATATACTTTGTCAGTAGGTTCCTGTTTTTCACCTTTTGGGTTAAAGAGGTAGTAGGTTGTTCTTGCTTGAAACGCCACACTTATTGGTGGGTTTCATGTCATCTTCTAGTCTTTCGGTCTTGTTTATGAAGATAGATTCAATTTACTATGTCATTCACAAGACTAATCAATCGCATAGTGGTAAATACTTAATTATTTTATTTTTATTGATGGATATAAATACAACATGCACACATATTGCTATACAATTGGATTAATCTATAGATACATATAAACCGAATATATATAAGAATTTCTCTTCATTTAGAGCAAGAAAATGGAAAAAGCAACAAGACCCTTTTTCATTTGGTGGAAACAAGTCAATAAATATGTATTGGGTTTGTTCTCATTCATTGATTCCTAGGTATCAATTCTAATCATGAACTCAAAAATTGGTCCACCATAGAGCTAGCAGCACTGCAACATAAAATAGGCATGGGTTTGTTGTAGATTCTAGAAATTAACCCACTTTCTAATTGTTGGTTTAATTGATAAGAAGCAATCATTAAGTCTAATTATGTAGGATGACTATGTCCATATATAACCCCATATGGTTAATTCTTAGCTGTAAATTAGACTAGGTAATTTCATTAATCCCCAACTAATTTTTTCTTAGTGGGTTGAAATGTGTTGCTACTTCCAGGCCAAACCTGATGCTAGGATGACTTAATGGTTGCGACCATACTTGTATACAGTAAGAAGGCAAAAGACATACATAGTTTCTGTTATTGTTCGTTTCTGCCATTGTCTTTTTAAACCATTTTCCTTTTTTTTTTTGGTTAAAATTGTTCTTTATATTTGGTTTTTGGTCCATTTTATCCTTTAAAATTAAAAAATATGTTACAATTAGCTACCATGTGACGACAATACATGTTAGAAAAGTACATTCGCGCGTGAAATATATATGCACCAATTATGATGAAAATTAAATGTATAAGGAATAAAGTGGATCAATAACGAAATATAAAAGACAATTTGAATAAAAACTTGATCAATGGAGCAAAATGATAAAAACAGAATTAGGAAGAGCTAAATGTATATGTATTATACCTTATGATAATGATAGTTTATGTTCCCCTTTTTCTGCTGAAATTTGACTGATATCTAATTCTAAGGTTCAAAGTAGCTTCAAGATGTGGAAATTGGTGGCGTGATCCTTCTCAAATGTCAAACAATTGTGGCTAAAGCTTATTTACTTGTTTAAGAGATTAGCTTTTAATTAAAATCATCCTCTTTTGCTAATCACAAATCCAAATAGCAGTTTGTCATGCGAGAGCATTTCACTCACCAACTTTTCTTTCTTTGCTTACCTAATATATTATACATATCATAAATTACATACCATGGTTCATAAAACCATTAATTTCATTCATTATCCATAAACTTTTTACTTAATAATTCAAAATGAAAAATTCCTGAATATAATTTTTGTACTTTTGTATCTATCCCACATTAGTTTCTGTGAAAAATTAATACTGAAGAAGATTTCAACGTTCCAAAAATTAAAATTTAGAATTTTTTTTTATTACAAAGTACAGAAGCAGTGGGCGAAAATAACCCATCATGAATAATGTATAATAAAACATATATTCTGAATCAGATGTACTAGCATCTTACAGGATTGTGACACATCTTCAGACATCCATACATATTCCAAAGAAAAGATCGAGATAAATATAGCTGCCTGAATAAAATGATAATAAATACATAATAAAATTATGAGCTCAAATCCCACAAAGATGAGGTTAAAACAGGTTGCTGTCAGAAAATGAATAGCTCTTGTTGTGCAAGTTAAGATTTAGTAATCCTTAACAGTTAATATTGGAATGAAAACTATCCTCAAACATCAATTTGTAAGTGCCATCAAATTCTAAAAGTTCAGCAACACAAGCAACAACTGAGAGCACAACAGGAAATATGCATTCACAAATAGAGATAATGTTAATGGCGTCACCTAATTCTGAACTAATCATTTTCTTAGATAAAAATATATTATTTTCACTAGCAAATGGTTCGAGGTGTATCATAACCAGGGTTCTACCGACAGGTGCTATAACATACATCACACTCATTCAAAAGATAAAATGATGTTTACTAGTGAAACCAGCACTATGCTTCATATCAAGTTTGGACTGCCACTAATGTCAGCGTGCATGCTGTCTCAAGTCAGACAAAGTCGCCTAATAGAATAATTGGATATGCATAATTATGCTAATTTTGTAATATCATGTCACTAGCCAATTAATGACAACATTAATCATGTTTTAGAAGCCAAAATCAAAATTGGAAAAGAGGATGTTCACACTTCGAAATGGTTGTGTTGAACAGGTATCCAAGGACTGCCTTGACAGAATGATCTTTCCTCTTTAGAATGCACCTGAGAGCTATAGACATGAATGGATGCAACAACAGCAAAATGAGAATATTAATGAATTAATGATTTCAATTGGTAGTCAGTTTGTCAGAAGCCCTACATCTACTAAAACAGCGTGGACAAACAATAAAAAAAAAATCCCTCATTCTGATATTGCATGAGTGAAAATTTCAAACGTTCTTACCTTTCCTTAATCAAAAATGGAAGTTTCTTGAATATCTAACAAAGTTGAAGCAATTGAGAAAATGAACTTGATTCAAATATGTCTTTACACCGTTGAGAAATTTACGAGGTTAAAATTTTCATATTCCCTTCGAAAGAGATCAACCTTTGAGCAGAAAGGGTCAGAATAAGTCCAATAAGCATTCTTCATATATTCATGAAGCAAAAAAAAAAATTATCAAATTTAAGGGCACTTGAGAAAGAGGACAGATTTTTAATGGATGTTCGCACTATGATGTTCTTATGAACGCCTTTGCCTTTTCTGTTAAAACAAGCCAGTCATGCAAAGGTTCAATAATCAGAAATCTGACAACTTTGCAGGTAAGAGCAAGTTATCTCGTACAATAGTAATAAAATCACCAAAACTTTCAAGTTTGACATATCTTGTTCCAGCCTAGACGTTCTAAAAAAAGCAATTACTAGGTAAAAGCTCACATCAGCATTTTTTTTTTAGTCCTGCAACTTATTATTGATCTTCTGTGATCCAAATAAGATAGTACAACAGAATGTGTAGTAAGTTGCATAATTGCCACATATGCTGGCTATGAATGTGAAAAAACAAAAGTTTGGAGTTAAATAAATAAAGCTCAACAAAGAGCATTAAAATTCAATAGCCATGCTAATTCTAAATGTCCGGTTTTGTGGGACAAATTTCAGCTCCCAATACTGTTAAACCATCAAGAAACAAACCTTAAAAACTCTCTAAGCAAGCCTTCAAAAATCATGAATTTTTCCTTGCTTCAGCATCATGGTGTTTCCACGGATTTAAAGCATCTCTGATTGCTTGAGCTTCAGGGGAGCTCTCCCAAGCCCGCTTCTCAGACTCCAGAACAGTCACTTTATCATCTGCATGAAACCACCACAAGTAAATTAAAAAATTGGATACAATTACTCAAACCTGATAGGTACCTTAATCTTAACATGACAGATTTCCACAGCATGAGACCAAACAACAAGGACAAACATTGAATCACGATGAGCAAGAACTGGAAGTAGTCAAAGTTTTTTCCCTCCATACTCAAAACATTGAACATATGTCAAATGCATGATTAGCTATCACCCAGAAAAAAAACATGTCCAAACGAACCTCATCCACACTGCATATCTCAACAAATGAGATAGTTATTTTGAATATGTAAGAACACAATTACATTATGATGCTAAAGATGCTTGTCTTCATAGTTTGAAAGCATGATATCCAACTTGTAACACCATTCACATAATTTAACTTTCATAATGATTCCAAGCGTCCGTGGGAACAGAACATTATATAACAATAGTTCAAAACATTAATAAACAATAGATTTCCAGAAGCAATAAAAACATATCCTCATGTCACAAGAGATAAGTCAAAGTTAAAAATGAATCCTTTATCATAGTTTCATAATAATAAATGTTTAGAGGATACACAATACCATCATCAATTAACACTTTATTGGAAAAAAAAAAGTTTCCTTTCAAACTGCACCTCTAAAGAGACATTTCAAAATTAGTCAATAGTCTGAAACTGGCTGCAGCGTTTCAGCTCAAATATATATAAATATAAGAAGGACGCCAAAAGGGCCACAATGGCAAAAGAAATGGATGAAAGGAAGGTTATCACACAGAAGCCGGTCTTGATCATGAAAAACTCCATGGAAGCTCCAATTAAAGCGGACCCTACTGCTATTTTCACGTACCAATCCAGAAACTTCATTCTCACCGCATATGCAGTATTCTTCTTCTCTCTTCTATGAATGCTCAGTCTCGGCCATGGAATCGCTGAAAATGATTTAAGGAAAAAAGATTAAAGGCCCATGTTAATTAGGTTAAGACTATCCCTGTTCAGTAACAGTATCATATAAAGGGGAGCATGGACGGGTCCATTATCAGTTCTTCAAAAAAAAAATTCAAAATTCCTAAATCCATACCATTAATCAGTCCATTAAATGGATTGTTTTCAGTTTTTAACCAATAAGAATTCTAAAGATGGATTCATTTCAGAGAATTACAGGGTGATGTGATATATGGGTAATATGCTTCAGCTTCAATACAATAAATCATTTATACTAATAAACTAATTGAACAAAGTAGAAAAACTGAAAGAGAAGATCAATTACCTCCATTTTTGTAGAGCAGAAACACTATCAAAAACCAAGCAACCAGCAGCAACCAGGGGATTAGCGGAGACAAGCGACAGCAGAGAGTCGTCGTATCGTAGAGTATGGGAGCGCCGACGGAGGGGCACAAATGTGATATGCGACTTGGGAACAAAGGAGTTGTTATACCATCCATGGTCTGCACCGAAGGCCCATTTACACTTACCGAGTTAACCGCGTTAATTTTCGTGTTATAGATATATTCGTTATTTTAATAAGCGTTAGATTTATTATTTAATAATTATAAATTTATTATTTATTTTTTTATATATTTAATTATTTATTTATTGGGTTTAGATTCGTTATTTAATAACTGTAAATATATTATTTTATAACTGTAAATTTATTATTTATTTTTATAATTTTTATAATTTTTTTATATATGTTTGATTATTTGCTTAATAGGTTCAAATTCATTATTTAATGACTGTAAATATATTATTTTATAATTGTAAATACTTTATTTTATAATTGTAAATTTTTTTATTTTATAACTGTAGATTCATTATATAATAGCTAATAGATACATTATTTGTTTTCATGAACCAATTTCGTCTTTTTTTATATGTTTTATTATTTGCTTATCAGGTTCATATTCATTATTTAATAACTGTAAATACATTATTTTATAATTGTATATTCATTATTTGTTTTTATGAATTTCTTTTATCTTTTTATCTATGTTTGATTATTTGCTTAATATATTCAAATTCATTATTTAATGATTGTAAATATATTATTTTATAATTGTAGATACATTATTTGCAATAGAATAAAGAATTACAAAAAAACAAATTGTACATAATTAAAAAATAAGAAATCCAATAGCAGAAGAACAATAAAAAAAAGAAGAAGAAGAATTCTACTATCTTGTAAATTAAACTCTCACAAATCGCATTTTCAACAAGAATATGTTTATCTATTTGCAATTGAACAAAAAAATTAAAAAAAAATCGCAGTAAGAATAGAAGAATAAGAAGAAAAATAAAAAGAAAAAAAATTACTGAGAAAATCACAAAAGAAGAATATGAAGAGGAAAGAAATCGCAGAAGAAGAAGAAGAAGAAAAAATCACAGAAGAAAAAGAAAAATAAGAAGAGGAAGAAGAAAAAACAAAAGAAAAAGAAAGAAAAAAATATTCGGCACATATGAGCTCACTTGAATGCATCCTGAGTGCATGGTGGAATAAAATATTGGAACATTACTGAGAGGCTATTTAATTTACAGGCCTATTGCCCATTGTATTTGTAACGTCCAGTAATTTAGGCTCTAATCGGGCGTGACCATAGTTGGGTGCGCCAGTCCGGTCGAAGTCTAAATTCGAAACTCACAAATTATAAGGAACAATAAATATGGATATTATTGTTATGGAACTAAAAGATTAGTGGAAAAATTGGAAAAAAATTTAAGTAACTTTTTGGCGGGTTATTCAAGACAGCTAAATAGGTAATGCCCACTTTCTTTGCTATTCTAGGTGGGATAAGGAGGTGTTACAAATTTGGTATCAGAGCATAGGTTAAAAATTCTCGCCTAGTTGTGTATGGGAGATAGGTGCATAATTCATGCATATACATTTTCTTTAAGTTGTTTCATTCTGATAAGGAACCCTTCTTCTGACAATATAGGCCTTTATGGATTCTGAATTGTGGCGAAGTTATGAGGAAGAAGAGGAGGGTGATAGTATATTTGTTTATGTTGCTCATAGATAAGGAAACATGATACCTGAGGCCTTAGAGTATGAGATAATTGTAATCCATTGGGACATAGTGTGAAAGTGAATCAAGTATATAGACAAAGTCTTATAGTAATACTATGTAGAGAGTTCTTAGCAGATTTAATAAAATTATCTTTCCATGAATTTGATATTATCCTAGGTATGGATTGGCTGACCAAGCATGGTGCTATAGTCGATTGTCGATCTAGAAAAGTAATATACAAAATTCCAGAGCAGGATGACATTATCATTCGAGGTGAAGGTCAAACATATTTGACTAATGTTATTTCTGCATTAAAAGATCAGAAATATATTAGAAAGGGGTACAAGGCATACTTAGCATATGTGGTAAATACTAGGAAGGGAAGCCTAGAACTCAGAGACATCCCTACAGTGTGTGAATTTCCAGATGTATTTCCAGGGTTACTGCTAAAAAGGGAGGTAGATTTTTACTATTGATGTGATTCCTAGTACAGTCCCAATATCAATTACTCCATACAAAATGACCCTCGCTGAATTGAAGGCTCAGTTGCAACAAGGGGTTCACAAGACCTAGTGTGTCGCCATGGGGTGCTCTAGTATTATTTGTGAAAAATAAAGATGACACTCTTCGACTGTGTATTGATTATCAATAGTTAAACATGATGACAATTAAAAATAAATATCCACTTCTAAGAATTGATTATTTATTTAATCAGCTAAAGGGAGCAGGGGTGTTCTCTAAAATTGACCTTAGATCTAGGTATTGTCAACAGAGAATTAAGGAGTCTGATGTACCCAAAACCCCTTTCAGAACCCTGTATGGCCATTATGAATTTCTAGTTATGTCATCTGGCTTAACAAATGCTCCAGCTGCCTTTATGGACATGGTCAACAGGATCTTTAAGCCCTACCTGGATCAATTTGTAGTAGTCTTCATAGACAATATCCTAGTGTATTTGAAAAATAAAGAGGAGCATGATAAGCACCTCAGAGTTATGCTTCAGACTTTGAGGGAAAACTAGCTTTATGTAAAGTTATCAAAATGTGAGTTTTGGTTGGAAGAAGTGGGATTCTTGGGACATATAGTATTAGCAGAAGGTATTTGAGTGGACCCTAATAAGATAGAAGCAATTTTGAATTGAAAATCACCTCGCAATGTGACAGAAGTTTGAAGTTTTCTCAGGTTAGCAGGATATTACAAGAGGTTTGTGAAAGGATTTTCTAGCATAACAACACTAATTACAAGGTTGCTTAGGAAAGAAACTAAATTTTAATGGATAGATCGATGCCAAGCAAACTTTGATAAATTTAAACCCATATTGATTAAAGTGTCTGTCTTAATCCAGCCTACACCAAGAAAAGATTTTGTGATATATAGTAATGTTTCACATAATGGGCTAGGCTGTGTATTAATGCAATAGGGTAAAGTAGTTGCTTATGCATCTAGACAACTGAAGCCTTATGAATTGAATTACCCTACACATGATCTGGAATTGGCAGCTATAGTGTTTGCTTTAAAAATATGGCAACATTATTTATATGGTGAAAGGCGTTACATTTATACATATCATAAAAAGTTTCAAATATTTGCCCACACAAAAAAAAGTTGAATTTAAGGCAAAGGCGTTGATTAAAGTTGATTAAAGATTATAATTGCATTATTGATTAACAAACAGGCAAGGCGAATATTATAGTGAATGAGCTAAACAGAAAGACTCTCACAGAATTACAAGTTCAACCTACTTTGAGGCAACAAGTGAAACAAGCTCAAGAATAAGATAAAAAATTGATGGCAATAATTGAGGCTATGAAAAAGGAGGAGAGACCCGAATATATAATTGGACAAAACGGAAGCCTAAGCTATAAAGAAAGACTATATATGCCAAATGTTAGTGAATTAAAGCAGACCATTATAAAAGAAGCACATAATACAGTTTATACTATACACCTTGGGAGCAATAAAATGTATCAAGATTTAAAGACTCACTACTAGTGGTCAGGAATGAAGAAGGATATTGTTGAATACACTACCAGATGCTTGACATACCAACAAGTAAAAGCAGAACATCAAGTACCATCTAGATTGTTGCAGCCTATTGCTATACTAGAATGGAAGTGGTTAAGAATCACAATGGATTTTGTAACTGGGTTGCCCTTAACACATATGACACATAATGCAATATGGGTGATTATCGATAGGCTTACCAAATCGAGTCACTTTTTACCAGTCTGAATGGATTATCCATTGAGTCGACTAGCAGAAATATATGTTAATGAGATAGTTTGATTACATGGAGTGCTAGTATCTATTATTTCTTATCGAGATCCACAGTTCACATCACAATTCTGGAAAAGTTTACAATAAGCTTTGGGGACTCGACTCACATTTAGCACAACTTTTCACTCTCAAACGGATGGACAGTCACAACGAGTTATTCAATTACTAGAAGACATGCTTAGAAACTGTGTAATTGACTTTAAAGGTTACTGGGATAAACATTTGCCATTGGTAGAATTTGCATACAACAATAGCCATTAAGTTAGTATTGGCATAGCACCATATGAAGCATTATATGGGAGAAGGTGTAGGACGCCCTTATATTGGACATAATTTGGTGAAAGGAAGTTAATAGGTCCATAACTGGTGCAACAGATAGAGGAAAAAGTGAAATTGATTAAAGATCGGTTAAAAACTGCAACTGACTGACATAAATCCTATGTTGATTTGAAAAGAAGAGATATAGAATATGTTGTCGGAGACAAGGTGTTTCTGAAAGTTTCACCTTGGAAAAAAAGTATTACGATTTGGCAAGAAAGAGAAGCTAAGTCATAGATTTATTGGACCATACGAAATACTTGAACGTGTGGACTAAATGGCTTACAGACTGGCTTTACCTCTAGAACTGGATAAAATACACAATGTATTTCATGTATCATTGTTGAGAAGATACAGATTTGACTTGAAACATGTTATACCTGTGGAACCTATAGAAGTACAAACATTGAGGATGGAGAATTTACAGCAGAATGTTGGAGATCATGCAAGATTACAAAATCGAAGTGTTGATTTACAGCAAGAAGATCCTAATCATGGAAGATTACCTAATCTTGATGATCCTCTACAATTATAGGGATTAGATAATCCAAGAACACCACTTGTTTCAGTGCTTCTCAAGGATTTGAATTATCTGACTTGGAGCAGATCAATTAAGATTGCTTTAGGTACAAAGAATAAACTAGGTTTTATAAATGGCAAAATAGAAGAACCAGAGGAAGATGATCCTAACTTTGAGAAGTGGAGAAGGATTGATTTTATGGTTACTTCATGGGTACTAAATTTAATGAAGAAAGATATAGCGGAATCCTATATCTACTCATCTAGTGCTAAGGAGCTATAGGAAGAGCTTAAACAACAGCTTGGAGAACACAATGGTCCCCAGATTTACCAGATTCAAAGGAAGATTGCATCTATTGAGCAAGGTAATGCATTTGTCACAATGTATTACAATAAACTAAAAAAACTATGGGATGAATTGAATGTTTTGCAACTTGTTCCCCAATGTGTGTGTGGTGCTGCTAGACAATGTACTTGTGATGTGATTAGGAATATCATGTCGACTAACTCATAAAATAGGCTTATTCAGTTTCTTATGGGACTAAACGAATCCTTTGACAATATTAGGAATCAAGTTTTAGTTCTTGATCCTTAGCCTAATGTAAGTAAGGCATACTTAATAATACTGAGAGTCGAAAAACAAAGAATAGTTCATATGAACTTTGCCGAGTCTGTAGAAGGAAGTCTGATGGCAAAAGAAAGTAGTGGTCAGGGCACTTTGCAAAATAGGAATTATGCTAAGATGAAAGAAATCGAAAATAAGGAAGGTAAGTTTTGTGTTCATTACAGAAAGAATGGGCATACAAAAGATATTTGTTTCAAGTTGAATGGGTACCTTAACTGGTATAATAAAATGAGACAGAAGGACAAGAGTAATTTTAGAAGGCAGGCCAATATGGTGGAGAGTCCATTGGATGAAGATCAAGTCTGAGAAAGTGACAGGCCTTTGGGAAGCACTTTTTCAGACATGTTTCGAAAAAAGATGATGAAGTATATCAAAGCCAATCAAGGGCAACAAGAAGAACATATTAATTTTGCCAAACTTCATGAATTTGTAGGTAACAGATTAATTGAACCTTTAAATAGCTACAACAAGAGTAATAGTAAATGGATTGTTGACATAGGTGCAACAAATCATATATGTGCTTTTGAAACTTTATTTCTTCTCAGACCAGTCAAACACCAATTAATTGTTCACCTACCTGATGGCACAAGAAAGAATGTGACATGTGCAGGAGATATAAAATTTCATAGCACATTATTTCTTAAACAAGTGCTTTATATGCCTTCTTTTAACCACAACATCATCTCAGTGAGCAAGATGACCTAAAATGAGAACACTAAATTCATTTTTTACAGTAACTATTGTTTAATGTAGGACCTGAAGACTGAAAGGGTTCTAGCTGTAGGGCAGGTTACTGAAAACTTGTATTCCTTAACACCAAGCTCTTTTATTAACATTGAGTCTTATGTTCAAAAACTTAATTCAGACAATTTGTCAAATAGGATTATATGTTGTATGAATAAGAATGGGTACAATGATTTTTCTTTGTGGCACCAAAGATTGGGCCATCCTCATTTGTTGTTTTGAAACATTTACAGATATGTAATTAAGGTACAACTATATCATATGAAGTTTGTGATAGTTGTCCTAAAGCAAAATAAAGCAAATTGGTTTTTCCTTCTAATTTTGTATATGCCAAACACAACTTTGATTCGATACATGTTGATATATGGGGTCCATATCAGTTGGCTTCTAAGTTAGGAGATCGATACTTTCTCACCCTAGTGGATGATCACAGTAGATCAACTTGGACTTACTTGATACAAAATAAGGCTAAAACTCCCACTATCTTAGCTATTTTTATTAAAATGATCCAAAACCATTTTCAAACAACTATTAAAATAATTAGATTAAATAATGGTCTAGAATTCATTGGCCAAAACTGTCAATCACTATTTTTCCAATTTAGTATCTTACATCAGAAGTCTTGCTTTTACATACCATAACAAAATGGTGTAGTAGAACGCAAGTATAAACATCTTTTGCAAATCACCGAAGCCTTACTTTTTCAAGTTGGTTTACCTAAGACCTTTTGGGGGGAAGCCTTACTTCATGCACCTTTTTTTGATTAATAGGTTGTCAACTCCTTTGCTTTCCTAGAAAACCCATTACTTTCCTCTTTATAAAAAGAATTTGATTATAAATGCCTAAAGATCTTTGGTTGTCTTTGTTACATTACTAACCTTCAACCACAGAAGGATAAGCTAGCTCCTAGAGCATTCAAATCCATTTACCTAGGTAATTCATCTGGTCATAAAGGTTGCAAAGTATATAATCTAAAGTCAAAAAATTTTCATATAACCAAAAACTTAGTGTTTCATGAGACAGCTTTTCCTTTCAAAGCCAAGTCAACTCCATACAATATTGTTTCTTTACCTTTGATCTCAAACATAGCATACACTGATACTTTTTATCCTGTATTTGTTCCATCTACCACATCCACTACCACACTACCTTTAAATCCTTCTTATTCATCTTGTTCATCTTTAATCCCTACATCACAGGTCATGATTGAACAAATACAGTTAGAATCTACTCAACTAACTAAACTAGCAACAATGTGTCCACCAATACCAGCCACCAGATGCAGTTCTAGACAGATCAAACGGCCCACTTGGCTTAGTGACTTTTATATCATCTGTTGTTCATACCATATCTTTGCCCAAACCTTTCCATACCACACCACTAACTTATCCTTATTATACATCAACCTATTTTACCTCTAAGCACATGTTATTTGTTGCAAATGTCAACCACTTACTTATATGCAGACTAAAGGACATGCAGAATGGGAGAAGGCAATAGAGGCTGAACTTAATGCACTTGAAAATAACCATACATAGAAGCACATTACCTAAAGGAAAGAAGGTAAGTGGATCCAAATGGGTTTACAAAACCAAGCTTAAGTCTAATGGCACAGTAGACAAATATAAAGCTAGATTGGTTGCTAAGGGTTATCACTAAAAGAAAGGTATTGACTTCAAAGAGAGTTTTTCACTCATAGCCAAGTTAGTGACAGTCAGAGTTCTCTTTGATATAGCCACAACCAAACAATGGCATGTTCATCAAATGGATATCAACAATGCTTTCTTACATGGTTTTGTTGAAGAATATGCAGCCACCAAAAGGATACTCCAAGGCAGTGGTTGGCCAAGTTTATCAATTACAAAAGTCCCTTTATAGTCTCAAACAGGCTTCATGCCAATGGAATATTGAATTTACATACAAACTATAAGCATTTGGCTTCAAACAGTCCTCACACTATCATTGCTTGTTTATTTTTGCAAAAGCAAATGTGTTCCTTACCTTACTGGACGATGAACTTCTTACAAACAATTCAGAGGCTACCATTTAGTTAGTCAAACATTTCTTGCATAAGGAGTTTACAATTAAAGATCTGTCACATACAAAATATTTTCTTGGCCTTAAAATTACTAAGGGGTCAGATGGATATTATGTTAACTAATGGAAATATGCTTTTGATCTTATCACAAATGCAGGGTTAAGTGGAGCTAAAACCTGCCAATACTCCATTTCCAAAAGGCTTAAAGTTGACACTAGAAATAGGCACACAATTAGATGATCCTTTGCCTTATCGATAATTAATTGGCATGTAACACCTCACTTCTATAATAGGAATAATCACATTATATAAGTGAAATATCACGTGACTAGCTGGGTAAACCGATCTAAAATTTATAATATTTTTTTCCTTATTAATAAATTAATCTATAAATATATAATTCTAATTAAGTGTGCTATATTAGTTATCATCTCATATCATTATTTCATTTATTTATATATCATGTGATCATAATTACTAATTTAAAACTATCTGCAGTTTACAAGTCTCATACGTAACCATATACTAAATATTATATCAAAATATAAAATATGTTCTTTTACTTTATACATGACATGTTTATTAGCCTATATGTATAATTGTAAACAAAATACAAAAGCATAATGTTATTGACCCACAAACAGGGTCTCAATGTCTCTTCTAAGATGGGCTTTGTCTTTTCTGGTCAATTTCTGAAATCTACTATCTACAAGCTCTTGAACTTGCGTGAGAGAAATCTATGCTAAGCTATCTCTAGCTTAGTGGTACATATAAGTATTAAAGTTCTCTCATGTAGTCACACAAATAGATGACATATATTGCACAATAAATATGCAAACAACATGTCAATATTCAAGGTTACCATGTTTTACTAACAACATATATCAATTATTTATTTAACTTGTCATACTAAATTTATGCAAATAATTTCATTTAACATATCATATCACGTGTTCAATAATTATACCATGCTACTCCATACAATATTTTCAAAATACATCACACAATCATTTTTACTCTATTTCAAATATACATAATTGATTCTCATATTTCATTTTAGAGTTTATTCATTATTGGCCTAAATCTCGTCCTCGAACTGTCTCGATACAGGGTGTGAAATAGGGAAGCTCCACGAGACCAGGCTACCCTATTCACCAAAAGCTCCAATCAAGAGCGCTCCTCGAGCCTAGGCCAGCTTGACTGAGTATAACATTATCTGTATATAATAGGATATGGGGAGCTTCAGGATCCTAGGCCTTCCTATCCTTAAAATTTATAACTAAGTCGGTACTGTATTTCTCCTTAATGGTGCACCATCTATCTTAAGCTAACCCTTAGGTAGAGAAATGGGCAAATAAAGCTATTACTGATTTATTTCATAAACATAATCACATGTTCACAATTTATTTCAAAATCATATATTAACATGATATTTCATCATGTATTATCATTAATTAAGCACATAATCATTCCACTCAATTTTCAACATATTTTATATACTTTAACTATCAAACATTATCTCATAATCATAATTATACCATAATATAAAATTTCATTATTTCAATGCATGCATTTTGTCATATATACACACAATCATGCAATTAGAAAGAACTAAAATGCCTATATGTACAAACCTTAATGAAGCTCTTTTTAAAATCCAAAATTTGGAGTTTGCCTATTTTTGTGGCTCTTCTCCTTGTTGATGACCTAGTTTGGAATTACAATGGATTAATACATTGTTAAAATACTTATTCTTAATTTAGTTTTAAATAAATAACTAAAGTTTCCCTAAGTGGTACTTTGATCCTTTAGGACCGTTAATTATATAACTTTCACTATATATGTACAATTTATATGATTCTTATTTTTAATTAAATTTAACACATAAAATTGTAACATATTAAAATTTCAGAATTTTTAGAGTATTACACAATTTTTAGTGCAATTGTAAAATTGGTTATGTCTTCTGCCCTTGGACAGTTTAGAGATACTAAATTTAAAAATTCATATCTTCCAACATGTGTATTAAATTGTTATGAAACTTTGAAACCACTAAGGCAAGTAATTTGAAACATTTTTTATGTTTACTACTTTTACTCATTCGGTCTCTAAAGTCCTCAATTAATAGGGATAATATAACTGATTCAACTTAGAGTGACAACCGACCAATATATATTTCTATGATCATAACTCACAAAATACAAAATATTTTAAGGTGTGATTTCTACAAAGATTTAGCTAAGACAGAGGACTAAAAATTTATATTTTACACTTTAATTAATTCAGCATATAAATAGTCTAAAAATAAATATGAATTTACTAAAGTTTCATAGACACCATAAGCAACTCAATTAAAGGATAGTTATGATTAATTTTATAATAACTCAGCTTAAACAAGATGAATATATACAAAATTTAGTAAAACGCTAGAGCATACATAGAGCTACAACTTTTATGTTTTAAGCTTCCACAAATTCAGCTCTTAAAATGATCAAAATAAGCCAATAAAATGAGGTATCCTATTGATACGTCTCTAGAAACCAGTTTCAGTAAATTACACATATTTCTCTCTATAAACCAATTCATGAAAAAATATTTATATATATGTAATTCTAAAACATAAGTTTACAACTTTTATGTTTAATACTTCTCAAAAATCGATTTCTATAATTATCAAAATCGGGATATAAGATACTGCTATTACACAGCTCTAATAACTCTAAACAACCCAAAAGCAATAGAGAGAAGATTACTTACCATAAATAAATTATTTTAGAGTGAATTTTGATATAATCTTGAGGGAAGAGAGGGAAGAATGGGTCTGGTGGGTGATGGGAGGAAGAAAAATGGAGAAAAAATGATAGAAGAATGTAGAACCACCTTATTTATACTACATTTTGTTCCACCGACTGACTGTCCAATTTTTTTTCTTTTTCTTTTTCTTTTAATTATAATTAATTAAATTAAATTTTTTAAACTTATTTATCTACTATTATTATTTCCACATTTTTTTCATATATCTAGTCTCTATTGAATTGAAATTTAATCATTTATTCAATTTTATTACTAATGTAAGTTTTTATGTATGTTACTCACACTTATTCTACTGGGCCCTAATTATCGGGCATTACACGACAGACTTCTCTACTTGGGTTTTACTAGACCAAACCTCATCTATGTAGCTTAACAACTCAGTCAATTCGTGCAAGCACCTACACTTTCCCATTGGCAGGCAGCAATGCATGTTCTTTGGTATTTAAAAGGCTGCCCCTCATTGGATTTATACCTTCCAACTCATAACAATCTGCAGATCGAAGCCTTTTGTGATGCAGACTGGGCATCTTATCCCACTAATAGGCATTCTTTAACTAGATACTGCATATTCCTTGGCATTGCTCTCATATCTTGGAAAACCAAGAAACAAGCCAGAGTCTCCGAATCTTCTGTTAAGGCAGAGTATTGTTCCATGGCTTCCACTATATATGAGTTTCAATGGTTGACATATATCTTTCAAGATTTCCACGTCACTCTTCCTATAATGCCCGTAATTTAGGTCCGGATAATTAATATATTTAATTACTACAATTAATATTATTAGAGTCTAAAATTGAGGTTTAAAGATTAATAAAAGATTTTATTTTTGTTGTGGGTGATTTAATTAAAAAAAATATAAAGTTGAGAAAAGTTATAAGAAATAAGAAAAGTTATAAGAAAGAAGTAAAAGTCAAGGTTTTAAGTGGATATTTGGTAAAAACAAGGAGGAACCAAAGTGACATCTTTACCAAAGTATAAAAACCCTTCTTCTTACTCATTAACATCAGCCCTAAACCCCAACTTTTCCACCCAAATTCGTGTTCCCTCTTCACCCCTCCATTTTCCTACATTTTTTCACTCAAAGGAAGCCAAAATCACCAAAAACTAAAAGAAAAATCACTTATATAGCCCAAAACCCTTTATAAAAGAAGAAAGAGGAAGTTATTGGAGCTAAAGAAGTCATTTTTTTAGAGAAAGAAGAAAGGAAGAAGCTAAACACTCAAATCTACATTGTCTTAAGCACAAAAATGGTAGAAAACAAGAGAAAAGAAGAAGACAAGATGATTTTTAGTTTCACTTACTTCTTTCTTTGGTAAAGAAAGAAGTAAGTGAAGCTAAAAATCATCTTGTCTTCTTCTTTTCTCTTGTTTTCTACCATTTTTGTGCTTGGTGGAGACCCATTTCATATGGGTTAGTTCTTTAGTCAAGCTATGGTTTTGAAGAGTTAAAACTCTTTCTTTTAGGTTTAGATTAGTTAAAAAAGGAACTTGACATGAATTTTGAGTTAAAAGAGATAGTTTGATAGTTAAAGTTGGGTTTATGTTTAAAGAGTAGAGTTATATTACATATGTTTGTTCTTTGGCCTAAAAGAGGCATGTTGATGTCTTGTTAGGTGATATAGAGGGTGGTGGTAACCCCCAAAGGGAAGACCAAGCTT
>CATIWF010010056.1:0-11837 GCA_949630135.1 Balakata baccata | reverse complement strand
TAATTACACATGATAGGAATCTCATTATCATGATCCCATCATGATTTCCTTCATGCTATGTTTCATATCATGGACTTTCATTAATCAGTTTAAGATCTATATCAATTCATATGCAAATGAATACTAATATAATGAAAGAATTCCTTTATGAATGTGTACACTAAGTGCTTAAGGCGATTGCCTTTTAGGCACATCTCTAGCACTTCTTGTACATACAAGGTTCATCCAGATTTTGTAAGAAACCAAACTCTTTGATTGTCTCATCAAATCGGATATTCCAACTCCTAAATGCTTACTTTAATCCATAAATGGATCTTTGAAGCTTGCAAACTTTATTTCCATTTTTAGATGTGAAACCATCTAGTTATGTCATGTACACATCCTTAATGAGGTTTTCATTAAGGAAAGTCGTCTTCACATCCATTTGCCAAATCTCATAGTCATAATGAGTGGCAATGGCTACAATTATCCTTATAGATTTGAGCATAGCTACTGGACTAAAAGTCTCATCATAGTCAATTCCTTGTCTTTGACGATAACTCTTAGCTATTAGTCTAGCTTTATAAGTAACTACATTACCCTCCATGTCGATCTTCTTCTTGAAGACCCATTTGCACCCTACGGGCTTTATCCCTTCGGGTGGCTCAACCAAGGTCTATACATGGTTTTCATACATGGAATCCATTTATGACTGCATGGCCTTTAGCCATTTATCAGATTTTGAACTCTTCAGAACTTCTTCATAGCTAGTAGGCTCATCATCCTCAATGAGCAAGATATCGTTTTGATTGCTTATGAGAAATCCATATCTCTCAGGAGCATAACATATCCTATTAGATCTATGAAGATCTTATGCATAAGAAGGTGTAGCTGTTATTTCATCTCCATGAACAACAAGCTCAATTTGAGGTAGTTGATCTGCGTCTGTTAGAGCATTTTGAACTTCTTCAAGTTCAATCTTGCTCCCACTATCTTCTTTAAGATGAAATTCTTTCTCCAAGAAGGTAGCATACTTTGAAACAAACATCTTTTGTTCCAAAGGATTGTAGAATTGATATCCAATCATTTCTACAAACAAATATCGGTCAGATTTAGGTTCTAGCTTATCCGACGTTGTTCACTTCACATAAGCTGGAC
Source organism: Balakata baccata (assembly GCA_949630135.1). Classification (NCBI taxonomy): domain Eukaryota; kingdom Viridiplantae; phylum Streptophyta; class Magnoliopsida; order Malpighiales; family Euphorbiaceae; genus Balakata; species Balakata baccata. Next base: position 10,700 of record CATIWF010010056.1, on the reverse strand, counting down.
AACCCCACACTTACATATGAGAAAGTATAGGCTTCTTGCCTTTCCATATCTCATATGGAGTAGTAGCAACTGCCTTGGAAGGGACTCTATTTAATATATAAACAACAATTATTAGTGCATAGCCCCAAAAAGGTTGATACTTTTTTCTATGCCTTTGGACACCATGGAGCCCAAAAGGCAACTCAAGAGGCTACAAGGAAGCACGTAAGGCTCTCCATAAGAGGAGAAGGTTCAAGTGCACCGAAAATGCCTCCACCACCACCTTCTCAACCATAACAAATTACCTTACAAAGTCTTTATGACTTTCAAATGCAATCCTTCAAGACCATGAGGGATATGATGCAACACCTCCATTTGGATATTCAAAGCATGCAAGGGCAACTCAATCTGAATGTATCACTCATAGCTTTCAACAAGCCCCACCATTTGAGGGGGAGCAAGGAACTCATGAAGAGGAAGAGGGTGGTGAAGAGGAAAAGGGGGCAAGTGATGAAGAAGGAGATGCATAACTTAGTCTATTTTTCTATGTTTTCTTTCAATTTTTAGGCTAAGTACTTAAATGTGTGGTTATATCATGATTAGATCACACATTGTCCTTTTATATAACACATTTCAATTTTTCAATAATATGACCTTTTGTTGCTTATTTCTAACTCTCCTTGTGATTGCAACCTTTTTGCTTTATATGCATTTGTTATTTTTTGATATTGACAAAGGGGGAAAAGAAAGACCATTACAACTATGCAAAAATTAACTTTATTTTTGAATTGATAACTTAGTCAATTATGTTGACTTTAATAACCTTTTTTTCTTAACTTATTCAATACGTTTTCTGCCTTTAAATAATGTGAAACTTTGCATGATTATTATTCAACATGTTAATTTGATAATAGCACTATCAATTGGTTATTTTTGCCTAGTTTGATTGTCAAAATAAAAAAGGGGGAGATTGTTAACATTAGGGTGTTTGCTCTCTATTTTGATCTTGACAATCAAATTAACTATCACTAACATCTTCATTGAGTGTTGTTTTGATAGTGTTCAAAGTTTCAGCAGCTTTTCCTAGAGACGCATAACTCCCGACTGGAACTCAAGTACAGACCGGGAAATGTATGCCCAGATCGGTAAACACTGCCTTCTAATCTTCCAAAGTTCCAAAAGCCGAAGTAGATAGGGACATATCATTTCTAGACTGACACGTGCTATAGTTTGATCGGAAAATTCAAAAGAACATGACTGTTGAAGAGGAGACACCACCAAAGTGTGCCATGTCATCATAAAGTCAAAAAGACCAAAGTCAAACTGACTGAGATCCCGACCGGCAAGCACTCAAGGCCAGTAGACCAAGTCCTCGGCTATGACATCTTTGAGCAAGTCCCGATTGGGATACTAGGAGTCTCGGCCTGGAAAATTGTATAGGAACTAGCCATTGGAGGATTCAACCAACCAGAAGATGCCACATGCCAAAATAGGTCATTTCCCGATCGGGAAAGCTATGTTCCCGATCGGAAACTCTCAGTAGACAACATTTAATGCACTTGTAAGAGAATATTAGAAATAGTTATGGCATTAATTTGTAATAGCTAATTAGTATAAATACCCTACCAAAAGGCCTTTTAATACATCCAACTACTTTCTAAGTGCTAAAACTCTTGCAATTTATTTTCTCAATCTTTCTTAATTAATTATTTATGCAATGGTTCAAGTGTTAGCCTTCAAACACTTGGGTTATCTTGTATTTAGGTAGTGTGAGCCAAATTACAAGGAATTGGTTATTGTATGAGCCGTAAAAGCACAAGGGAAATTTAGGTTGAGTGTTAGCCTTAGTAAAAGACCTAGTTAGGAATGAGTTAGCAGAAAATCCATTTGTAATCTAAGTGGTTAGATTAGTGAATACTCAATTGAGGTTGGGGAGAGGAGTAGAGTTAGTTAACACCCGAACCTCTATAAAATTCATGTATTTATCTCTTCTATCCTTTTAGCTTTCTTGTGTGTGTGTAAAAATTTTATTTTCCCACCAATTCATTCCCTCCTCCTTGGTGATTGTTTGGGCAACAATATTGATGTTTACCTTTCACCATTGATTGATGACTTGAAATTGTTGTGGGATGAAGGTATACTAGTGTATGATGCATACGTTAGAGAAGTGCTCTAAAGGGAATCACCTTTAGCACTATATGTGCACTCTTCATTCATATGAATAAAAGGTATTTTCATTTATTAATGTTCATTTATATGATTAATTGATTGGTCTTAAATTAATTAATGAAGTCCATGATATAAATAGCATGAAGGAAATCATGATAGGATCATGATAGTGAGATTTCTATCATGAGTAATTATGTTTATTTCTAAATCATCCCTAGCCATAGGATCAATGAGATGGGACATCATTGATCTGGACAGGCTAGAACATGACTTACTTCTTAATTGGATCAAGCAGTAGTTCTCATAAGCTATAAGCCTGAAATGTTTAGAGTTAACATGTGGATGCTTGTTGGAGTAGTCAAGTACATTGGAGACCCGCTATGAAATTATCATATGGGTATTCTAAACATATGTCAATGATAATTTCATCATAGCAATGATGCAAATATCCTTGGACTTGAGGTGCTCAAGGTTATCTTGGATACTGATCTTGTACTTTGACTCCATTCCTTGTTGCCTCTAGGAGAGATCACCTATAGGGTGGTGGTTGGATACAGCTTGAGGAATTCGAAGATAGTTGTGTAGCCAACAAAGGATTCACTGGTCCTATTAGAAGGAGAGCATATCCACGACCACTTGTCGGGATCATTACTCGGGAAATTTTGGGCAAAGTAGGATTGTCTTGAAGCAAGCCTTTGGAGACATATCTTTATAAGTAATAAGTCTTAGTGACAAGTATTAACTTCACTTGGATTATATGTGACGTAGTTAGTCTAGTTGGAGTTGACACTTAGACTATGCTCTAAACCGAGTCGGGTATAGTGAGGGTCAAAGGACAAATTGCACATAAATTGCTTGTAGAAAGGTTCGTAGTCAAACCACTGATTTTTCGGTCAATTGGGGGTCATGATGTATTGCTAGAAATTGCTCATGACTTGCTCAAGATAAAAGGTTGATCTGAGTAGCCAACATAGTTGGGAACCTAGTGGGTCACATGCTTTAAAGGTTCACAAAGGAAGTAAAATGGGCCATTGGATTGGATTCGATCGGAGAGAGAAAAGTTTGGTCCAGATAGTTTCCCGCTTTAGAATAGAGCATTCTTGAGCAGGATGAAGGTCATAGTTGGGACATACATGTCTCGGTTGGAATTTGCTACTTGACCATTATTGCACTTGTTCCCAATCTGGACATAAGATGTACCTATTAGAAAAGTGCAATAAAGGCAATCACCTTTAGCACCATATGTACACTTTTCATTGATATGAATAAAGGCATTTTCATTTATTAATGTTCATTTATAATATGAATTGATTGGTCTTAAATTAATTAATGAAGTCCATGATATAAACATAGCATCAAGGAAATCATGATGGGATCATGAAAGTGAGATTTCTACCATGTGTAATTATGTTTATATCTAAATCATCCCTAGACATAAGATCAATGAGATAGGACATCATTGATCCGGACAGGGTAGCACATGTTTTACTCCTTGATTGGATCAAGTAGTAGTTCTCATAACTTATAAGCATGAAATGTTCAAAGTTAATATGTGGATGCTTGCTAGAGTAGTCAAGTACATCGAAGACCTGCTATGAAATTATCATATGTTTATTCTAAACATATGTCAATGATAATTTCATCATAGCAATGGTGCAAATATCCTTGGACTTGAGGTGCTCAATGTTAGGTATGAAAAGGAAGAAAAAACAAGCCATCGAATTGGATCCAAATAGAGAGAGAAATCTGGTCTAGACAATTTCCCAGTCCAGAATGGAACATTCCTGACCGGGATAAAGGTCCCTATCGGGTCATGACATATCCCGATCGAAATTTGCTACTAGACCATAATTGTATTTGTTCCCGATCGGGACATAGGATGTCATGACTGAGAACTGCCCGATTTGGGCATTTCCCGACTGGGAAAGATGTGTCCCAATCAAGACTGACGTTACAATAGGAAATCTAATCTGATTGGATTCTTTGAGCGAGGGTTCTGAACCCTAATTGCTCTTGGACTATAAATAGTCCCCTTTACGATGTTTTGAAAGTGCTGCAAACATAAGAACAAAAGTGTTTCGTTCTTTTTCTTCTCCTCTTTCACTCTCTCTTGCTGGCACAAGAGTTTGTGGAAAACTCACTGGTCAAAGTGTTTTCTTCTTCGTATCCTTCATGTGGACTTTTGTCAGAGGTGATCCAGCAAGGATTACTGTGGTTTGCAACAATCTGGTAAGGTGCACGAAGTAAGGAAAGCTCTGATTTAAAAGGTAATCTTCTTCAAACCTTAGATTTGGTTAGTTCATTAATGCTACATAGGTGTTCCAATTGCATGGAGTTACAAAAATTTTAAATTCCGCTACGTTGTATATGGGATATGCATGATGTAACTCCTACCAAGTGGTATCATAGCCTCCCTATGATTGCTTAATCAATTTTAATTTGATGCACAATTTGATTGCATGGAAATTGATTTTAGAGTTCCTAAATTTCAATGAGATTAAGATTGGCCAAATTGGCTTTCATTATTATTAATCAGTTCATGTGATGATCTGGGATTGATGATAATGAATGATATGATACAAATTTAGTTTGTATGATTGTTTGATTGGGAATGTATTTTAATTGCCAATCTAGGGTTTTATATTGATAAATTGATTAAATCATTTAATTCCATGACTTGATTTGTAATGAATGTTTGTTTGATAAACATATAAACCTGAAAACATGTTTAGAACATTAACTTGGGTTTTGGACAGATCAGATGGAATTTTTAAAGAGTTTTAAAATTCTGGAGATGCATAAGTCCCGACCGAGAACGAGTTTCCTTATCGAGACACTACACGCCTCCGGTTTTTTATTTAGTTTGTAATTTCGTTCTTCCAGTACCTTTAGTTCATAAAATTGTGAATTTCTGAATTGGCTTTGATATTATGTATTTGTAGTTAATCTAATTCTATTTGATTCCATTTTAATTACGGAATTTGATTAATTCGGTTTGGGTGTTTTGTGATTGGTTCGCTAGTCCAAGATTGTACTTTGGATTTCTTGAGCTGATCTATGGATACCTAAATAGATGATATATTTTTTGGAATTTTAGGAATTTCGAATTTGATTCGATATAGAATTAAATTAATTATAGTGTGACTAGATTAAGGTGCATATGAAATAATTAAATTGTTTTGATTATTTGATATCAAAATTAAGGTGATTTAATTTGGAATTAATTTATGGAAATCTTGGTTTTAATCAATAATGTGATTATTGAATTAAACCAAATAGGAAATTGCATACTAATAAGGAATTAATCATTTAGGCAAATTAAGTAAATTTTGATTTGATCAATTGTTGCCTAATTAACACAATTACTATATTAGAAATTGATTCTAATATATCATATTATTATTTAATGAGATTAAATAAAGGGAATATGATAAGGCCAAGTGGGAGCCGAAATCTATGTTCTAGATTACCTTTAATTTTGCATTAGAAAATGCATGCTAAGGGTGTATGATGGATGATTATAGACTAGCCTAATGTGATCAACTATATTATGATATGTGGGCACTCTTTCTACTTTTACATCACCTCTACCTATAATCTCTCTAATCACATGATAGCATCTGAGCACATGTTTGGACTTTTGATGAGACCGTGGTTCCTTTGCTTGCATAATGGTTCCATTGTTGTCACAATACAGCTGTATCAAGTCAATAATGCTAGGAACCACTCCTAGCTCTGTGATGAACTTCTTTATGCAAACTGCTTCCTTAGCTGCCTTGGAAGCTGCAATGTACTCTGCTTCAGTCATTGAATCGGTAGTCGTTTCTTATTTGAAACTCTTCTAACTGACTGCACCTCTATTTAATATGAACACATAGCCTGATTGGGATTTGGAGTCATCCCTATCAATTTGGAAGCTAGCATCCATATACCCGCTTACCTCAAGATCTCTATCTCCATAAACCAAGAAAACATCCTTAGTCCTTCTCAAGTACTTAAGGATATTCTTGACACCCACCTAGTGACTCTCACCAGGGTCTGATTGGTATCTGTTCGTGACACTCAAAGCACATGACACATCGAGTCTAGTACATATCATAGCGTATATGATTGATCCTATAACCAAAGCATATGGAATCAAACTCATATGAGTCCTCTCATATTGTGTTTTTGAATACGTAGACTTTGAAAGAGTTATCCCATGTGTCATAGGAATAAACCCTCTCCTGGACTGCTCCATGCTAAATCTCTTTAGCATTTTGTCTATGTATGTAGACTATGAAACACCAAGCAACCTCTTAGATCTATCACTATAGATCTTTATCACCAAGATATAGGTTGCATCTCCAAGGTCTTTCATGGAGAAATTCATAGAAAGCCAAATTTTAACAGTTTGAAGGGCTGAGACATCATTTCCCATAATTAATATGTCATTCACATATAATATAAGGAAAACGATTGCACTTCCACTAACTTTCCTATATACACAAGGTTCATCCAGATTTTGTGAGAAACCAAAATCCTTTATTGTCTCATCAAATCGAATATTCCAACTTCGGGATGCTTATCCTTCGAGCCATAGAAGGATTGACTAGATCTCATCTAGGTAGATGCATGAATTACAACCCAAAATAGAATTCAAAATCCTATTCCAAGTCTTCTGGTATTTCGGTAACGCCTCCTTGCACTTTAATCCTGATCTAATCCTATATAATCTAATTACATAATTTCAAATCTGGAAAATCTCAATTTACATTTGAGAGGAGTTTAGATAAGAAAAGAAATACAAGAGAGTATAGAGAGAGGCAGAGATATGCATACCCTATTTACCAAATACAAAATAAAATTCATGCATACTCAATCCACTTACTAAGCCACTTCCCCGAAAGAAGTACGATTCACATGTACTCACTTATGGTATTAGATATAAAGGCGATTGACTTTAGAACAAGTGGGAGATTGTTAGAAAAGTGCACTAAAGGCAATCACTTTTAGCACTATATGCACATTTTTCATTGATGTGAATAAAGGCATTTTCATTTATTAATGTTCATTTATAATATGAATTTATTGGATCTTAAATTAATTAATGAAGTCTATGATATAAACATAGCATGAAGGAAATCATGATGGGATCATGAAAGTGAGATTCCTATCATATGTAATTATATTTATGTTGGGTTTTGGGGATGAATCACATTCAGAAAATGCAGTGGAAAATAAAATTTTTCAAAACCCGAATCAAAGGATTCTACTTGTGTCATTAAAACTAATTTGTTCAAAACATAGTTAGAAATTATACCTTTAATTTCATGAACCAATTCTTCAATTTCCTTCTTGTTAGGTTGCAAACCACAACAATCCAATCTTGGATTGTCTTTAATGATAATCCATGTGGAAATGGAAGAAAGAAACAATAATGGTAATGGTTTTAAACACACACAATGTGCTAGCATCGTAATATGTTCTTTGAGAGAAATTCTAAGAAAAATAACTATTAATTTTCTATGGTGGCTCATCAATTTTTCTGATGAAAAATACTATTTATAAGTGTTTCCAAACACCCTAGGGTTGGAAAAATTACCAAAATAGGTTTAGGGGCAGTAGGGTTAGATTGAGCTTTTAACTAATCCAACATTATCTACTTCTTTTAAGTAAGATAATCCTAAACTTGCATTTATAAAAGAATAGGCTTTATGTTATTTCATATCTTATATGAAACAATATCAACTAATTGATACGTATTATGTTTGTCATATAAATATAATCCCTTATGCAAGACCATAAAATGAACTTTAAGGAATTTTAAAAGCTTATTATGTACCTCACCATATCTAACAAGGTTCGGCTACTCCTTTTAGCCACATCTTTATGCTATGGCATATAAGATATAGTTCATTCAGATAAAATCTTATTATCTCTTATATTACATTGAAACAATTAGCTTAAGTATTATTTCACTTTGATCTAATCTAAGTGTCTTAATACTTTTACTAAATTGTTCCTCTACTTCATTTTTTAATTCTTTAAACATTTCAAAGGTTTCAAATTTGTATCTCACCATATACAAATACCCAAATTATGAGTGATCATAATCAAGGTAATGAAGTAGTCAAAACCATTTATGGCATGTATGAACATTGGTCCACATACATCTATATGTACAAAGTCCATCAGTCCTCTTGTATGTTCATTCTTTTTCACTAAAAAGTGATTTTATTAACTTGGTTAGTAAATGAGATTCACATGTGTCCCATGATTCACAATCAAATGACCCCAAGTTGTCATAACTCATCATGTATTCTCTTTTATATACCCAAGTTTGACAATGTATGATATATGGTTTTAGGGCATCAACTCTTTAAATTTAATATTGAGGATAGAGTCAAGCATTTCAATATTATAGACTCTATTGCATAATATTTTAGTTTCATAAGAAATATCAATTGACCATACAAAACAACAATTGTTCTTAATAGTCAAATGAAAAACTTTTGTTTAACTATTAAACAAAATTATATTCTTTATTCCCAAACTAAAACAGAATTGCAATTATATAAACCTTTAAGCAAGCTTACTAGAGAGTATTGAAACTTAGGCCTCTATAGCTATTGCAGCAACTGTTGTTATATGGCTAATGTGCATAGTTTTGACTCTCCTTTCTTAAACTTTCTATTGTTTCTTTGGTCTTACATATCTAGTATATGTGAGACCTACATGCAATATCTAATATTCATGTGTTATTATAAGAAATAATGTTATCCTCTTTATCAAATTTACTTGAAGTAGAAGGTGCATTTATATGCCTTCTCTTTTGCTTCTTGAAAAACTCAAAATAAGCTTTGTTATTCCATTTCCATTTAACAACTCTTACTATAATGGAAGTACCTTTTAAGATGTCTTTCTACTTTTTCCTTTTATCTATAATGCATGTTACATTTTAGATCTCCCTACTATCATCTTGAAGTGGTAGAGCAATTTAATTATCTCATATTACTCAACGTGAGCTTGCTCATTGACCATCTCTCTAAGATGATACATAATGGTTTTGCATCCATTTCATGAAGCTTTTGAAGTTTGAACAACTTAGGACCAATCAATTGTCATTCAAGTACTTCTTGTATGCAAATTGTTCATAACACTTGCATCTCAAGCATTAAGGGAAGGAAAATAGCTATTCCGAGACTTTGGCAACCCTTTGGATTTGAGAACCATTCTCAGTTTTATGCCAGTCAAGGAAGCAAAGGTTAGTCAAAATGTATGACCCATGATTACAATTTGATTCACATTGAATAATATGATTCCAACAACTTAGATGTAAAGATCGAGATTGTAGAAGTATGTATAGGAGTAAATGCATGATATTAGGTCTTTAATAAAATGCATTATGGCTCCCACTATTTTATTGCGAAGCCATGACCCTCACTATGGATCCGGGAGAACTTATTGATGGGTTTTGAGCATGTATCACATACATATTATGTAGTGGAAAATAAAAATTTTCAAAACCCAAATCAAAGGATTATACATGTGCCAATTAAAACTAATTTAACCAAAGAAAATTTAGAATTTATACCTTTATAATTTCTTGATTTTTCTTCAACTTCTCACCTGGGTTGTAGCAAACCATAACAATCCAATCTTGGATTGTCTCTAATAATATCCACGCGAAGATGAGAGGATGAAACCACTAGGGAGATGGCTTGAACATACCTCAAAGTGCAATGGTGTATGTTCATATGGTGAACCGACTCAAAATAATATTCTGATATTTTGGATCTCATTCAAAGCCATTTTAATCATTCTTTACATCTCCAATGCTTATGACCCATTAGGTTCCCGGTTATGTTGGCCACTTAAATTATCAAATAATTTAAGCAAATCATGAGCGGTATCTAGCAACACATCATGATCCCCAATTGAGCGGAAAGTCAGTAGTTTGACTACAAACCTTTCCATAGACAACAATATTTGCAAATCGTCCTTTCACCATTCTATACCCCACTCGATTCAGAGCATGGACTATGTGTCAGCTCCCATTAGATTGACTACGTCACACCTAGCCCAAGTGATTTTAGATCTTGCCACTGAGACCCATTACTCAATTAGACATGTCATTAAAGACCATCTTTATGACAGTTCCACTCTAGCCAGAGATTCCCGAGTAATGATCCCAATAAGAGACTGTGGGTATACTCTCCCTCTTTGTGGGTTTTGAGCATGTATGACATACATATAACACAGCGGAAAATAAAAATTTTCAAAACCGAATCAAAGGATGATATATGTGCCAATTAAAACTAATTTAACCAAAGAAAATTCAGAATTTATACCTTTATAATTTGTTGATTTTTCTTCAACTTTTCACCTTGATGGGTTGTAGCAAACCACAATAATCCAATCTTGGATTGTCTCTAATAATATCCACGCGAAGATGAGAGGATGAAACCACTAGGGAGATGGCTTGAACATACCTCAAAGTGCTAGCAATAGTGCATTGTTGTCTCCAAAGAATTTTCTTCTCCCAAAAATTTTTCCTTGTCTATTTCTGT
>CATIWF010010039.1:0-10883 GCA_949630135.1 Balakata baccata | reverse complement strand
GGTGAAATTTTAAAACAAAAATAGACGACAATTTTAGTTGTGCAGACAGAGCTTATTCAACTTGAATAAAATTATTGTTAGAACCAGAGAATTCCCCCTGTTTCATATCTGGCTTGGTAGAGCTACAGATAAGTTAAAAGGATCATGAAGCACTGAGTGGGGCAAACAATGTAAGCTAATAAAAAGTTGTAAATTTAGGAAGTGTGATTCAAATTAGTATACAATATAATTCCTTCCAAATGCAAATGAAACACAGTGTTTAAAAATTGGACCAAACCGATTTAATCAGGAACTAGTCAGTCCTTAACAAATTAAAATTTTTTATGGTTAAACCCAATGAATTACTATCATTAGTTAATATCTATTTATTTATATTGCAATTTTAATGGACACTAAATTTTATAATCAATGCAAAAAAACAAAAACAAAAAGAAAATATGAAAAATTTAAGCATTTTTGAGAATGAACTTGAGTAAACTGGCTGCCATAATTATATTTCCTACTAACTAGATTCAAAGGTTAATATTGAGACAAATTGACTATAGCATTATGAAAAAGATAATTTTTACTGATCCCCCAAGGATTGGACGGATGCAACTCTCACTTTCTTAAATATGTAATGCCTTTTTTGTTCAAACTTTTTTTTCCCTTCCAACTCAAGTCAAGCCAAGAATCCATTTTATTAAATACCTATATAATGAAGCATTACTTTGAGCAAGATGGGCAAAATTTGAGATCTGAAAACTAATGTGCACTCCTGGCCAACAATCCATTAGGCAAGTAGTTTGGTGGATAAATCCTTACCTTTTACTATTAAGCAAATAGTCTCTAGCTATTAGTAGAGCAAGTCAAAAAAGTTCGTACCTTGATTATTCCAATATACCCAGAAACAAAAAATGGTCCCCATACATACAAATCGTAGTAATTAATTCAGTTAACCCCAAACCCAAGAACATGACCCCGAATCGAAATTATCACTAATTTTAATGGATCTCTATATTTCAAACCATAGTTGTTAAGGGCAGGCTCATCAGATTCCAGCATCACTATTTTGAAAATTAAAAAATAGGTGCTGTCACAAAGGCATATTAGTTAAATATTTATATATTTTTTTTTGTTTTTAATATCAAAAAATCTAAATCATTGATTATAACTTGAAAAAAACTTTTAATACGTCTTACCGCATTTAATTATTTCCAAAACAAACAATAAAAAAGAAAAAAAGTTATGACAAATAAAATATTTGTTTTAACCTCCACATATATAATTTGATCAGCATAATTTAGACGCAAGACTAATTGTATTTTGCTGTGATAATTCATAATTGATAAGTGTTAGAACTTGTTAAATACAGTATTAGTAAGCTTATGATCCCTGTGTGTTTAATACGCCTAGAAGTCTTGTGTTTAGGATATCAAATCTTAATTAAGTTTTTTTTCTTTGCATATGTGTTGCTATTTTGTTATTATGACTTATGTGTTTTGAATTTTAATATTTATAATATTATATTACCTTGCTAGTAGTCTAATAATAAAATTTATAATTTTTTCTAATTATTTTTTATTTTTACATCTCATGTCACTCAGACACGCGCTTGTACCTATGCTCCAGAACCCCATAGCATCTTAGTGCGTCTTGCGCCTTTAATAACTATGTTTCACACAAAAGCACAAACAATGAACTAAACCCAAAACTCTAGTCGATTCCCCTTAATAAAACAAATAAAGAAAGCAATATTTAAGAGAACTTCATTCATCACTACTCCTAAACAGAACCACAATATTCATAGCACAATAACATGCATATAGAGAAGGAAAATGCAAGAGGTATATTACCGTACAGATCAAGAGAGGTAGCAACGATATTAGAAGCAGAGCCAAAAGAGAGAGCCAAGGTTGAAGAGAAAGAGAAATCTCCTTCCCCAACTAATGAGATGCGATGATTTGATGAGTAGTGTTGTTCCCATTTCTCTTGATGCTCCTCTTCAACTGTTTCTTGTTCAACATGCATTTCTTCTTCTTTGGCCTGATGCCTGAAGCGAAGAAGAGGCTTTGTTCTTTTCACATTGAAAGAGAAATACTTCCAAATTGAAATTTGAGAGAATGTCTCTTCAATTTCCATATATTGTTTCGCCTTCAAGGGGAACCTTACAGTGCGACTGACTCACTGCTCTGTTGAAGGAAGTTTTTTTCTCTTTTTTTAGACAATCACTGTTGAAATATTATTATTATTATTATTATTATTATTATTATTATTATTATTATTATTATTATTATTATTATCTTGAAAGGAAAAGGGATATATATGATAAAAAAAAAATGAGCATAATATATGACCAAAAAATTTATAAGTCTTAACAATTTTTTTTTCTTTCTCTAATAATACATTTATGAAAAAAAAGTGTATATATATATATATATATATATATATATTGTTGTTATTTTAGTACTCAGTTATTTCGTGGATTGATGTCAATAATATTTAGGTTTTTAAGAGATTTAGTTTCGATTACTGTATCAGAGCTCTAACAATCAAAATTTTTTTTATTTTTATTTTGCAAGAAATGTATTAAATAAAGAGTTATAGTTTTTATTTTAAAGAGTCATTATATAAAAATAATTTTTAATAGACTAGATTTTCTATTTTAAAAATTATTAGTTTTTTTATTAACATGTGTTATATATGATTATTAGATATTAAATTCATTATTAGTCACTATTTAGTTCTTATATAATTTTTTTATTTTTATTAATTTGTTTCATCTTATTATGATATTTTATTTATAATAAAATATAAAAGTGTATATTTATCTCAAATTTCATCAAATTATTAATTTGTCCATTATTAAAAATTATAATATTTATCTCAAATTTCATCAAATTATTAATTTGTCTATTATTAAGAATCATAATATTTATATCAAATTTCATCAAATCACTAATTTAGTCATTATTAAGTATTATATAAAATAAAGATAATAAATATTTTACGATCATTTTATTAGTCTCTATTTTCACTTTTATATATACTAGTTTTACATTAACTTATATTGCATATGATTATTAGATATTATACTAGTCATTAATTATCATTTAGTTTCTATATAGTTTTTTTTTATTAATTTGTTTCATTTTATTTAGGATGTTAATTAACTAATTAATATTTGAGCTAAATATAAAGTTATAATGTCACGACAATGTTAATAAACTAAATTTATTTCAATATTAATAGAACCCTTATTTATAAATAAAGTTCTAATGTCACTAGTATTTGGGATGGGGGTGAATATTTATCTATAATATGAAGAATCATATAAAATAGAGGTAGTCATCAATATTAATAGAATTCTTATTCATAAATTATTAATTTATCAGTTATTAAAAGTTAGATATAAAATAGACATAGTAAGCATTTTACAGTCATTTTGTTTGTCCATCTATTCCTACTTTTATAGGGATATTTGAGATTGCTATTGAGTTATTTTAAATTTTTTTATTTAATTGACTGATTTTTTAAACATTTTTTATAAACTGCTTTTAGAAAAAATATTTATTTATCTACTTCTAAATAAAACAATTTGAAAAACTCCAAAAAAATTAAAAATAGAAAAATTTTTCCTAAAAGATTTTTGCAAACACAATGTCAAATATTTATATATATTATGATTATGATATGATAATAGAGAGTAAGTTTGGCTCTCTATGTTTAGAGAATTAAACTTTATTCTCTATTTTCATTGTAATTAATGCACTTTATCTTTTAGGAAAAATTAAAAAAAAATCAATAATTTTACAATATATCACAATTATATTTAATTCGAAAAAAATATTCTTTTTCATTGGAGAATACTAGTAGAATATTTTAAACTTTAATTGGTGCTAGTATAATATTAATTATACTAGCAGAGAATATTAATACAATATATCAAAATTTAGGGATAAATAGTAATTTTTTATGTTATTTCATTATAATTTAATATTTTTTTAACTGAAAATCTAACTGGGTAACTTATTAGTAAAATATAATAAAACAGAGAGGACCAACCATATAATTTTTAAATCTTAGGAGGTATTATTGTATTTTGTCAAAGCCCAACGAGTAAATAGTAATTTTTCCAAATATTTTTCTATTTTCTTATAATTGAAGTCATTTATTTTTTTAATTTAATAAATATTAATTTGTATGTGATAAAATAAAATAAATAAATAAATTAACTTTTTAAAATAAAGAACACTTATCAATAATAGTCTATGTTTACTTTAAAACGAGTAAAAAACCGTGAAGTTCAAACAGCTCAGCCTACTTTATGTTGGGATAGCGTTCTATTAAGAGTTTTCAGTATGAGTTGATTTAATTAGTTGGCGTATATTTTTATGGCTTACTCTATGATACACCTAGTGTATCGGCAATAAGGTGTAATAAATGGTTCATATTACAATATATTTATCAAACAGTTCAGATTACAAATTAATGAATAGTTTAAATAAAGTGTGCATTCATACAACGATTGATATGCAGATATACCGATATGTCGATGTACTGCAGAAAAATCCTATTTTTATTAAGTTTTTTTATTTTTTCGAAATAAGGTGTACATATTTTCAAAACTGCACAACTTATAAGGTAAGTGACAAAATATATATGGAAGAAAATTCATACCGAGTCAGGCTTCTATATTTTGCAGAGAAATATTGATATATTGTTCTTGTAAATGATTATTATAACCCCACTTAAAAATAAAAATAAATTATATCTATTTTTTCAAATTTTATTCACTTTTTAACTGAATTAAGTTGTATTGGAAATTAGCAAGTCTAGTTGTATAGATAAAGGAAAACCACTTTGTAACTAATCTATAACATTGTGCCCTCTAATAAGCATGTGGAATTTATGTCTATGGACTTTGATCAATGGATGATGGATTATTAATACTCATTCTTTGTTCTCTTGTACTCCTTTGAGGAGAAACAAATATATTGAAGCTTATATTCAATGGAATCTACCGTTGGTTGGTTGAGTTAAGATTAATTTTAATGATGTTTTACGAGCTAGTTGTGGTCGAGCAATGACAAGTGGCTTAATTCGAAATAACCAAGGTATGTAACTCCGTGAATACAAAGTCAATATTGGAATATGTAGTGTTTTGGCAGTAGAGACATGAGCTATGGTTCACGGTATGAGATTGACTTGCTGTCGTGTCTTTAAGCAAGTTTTGATTGAAGTAGATAGCAAATTATTGGTAGAAATGGTTAATTAGATGATTTCTACTCCTTATTGTCATAAAGCCTTAATTTAAGAGATTCACTCTGTGATGGATTGGAATTCGGAGATTCAGTTGAATTATATTTACAGAGAAGTTAATCAGTATGCTGACTGCTTGTACAATATGGACTTTGTCATGCCTTTGGGATACCACGAATTTCATGATGCTTCTAAAGAGATTAAAAATTTCCTTTTATAGGATAGACTTAGCATTGCATTTCCTAGAATTTGCATTGCATGATGTTGAGTTTGTTGCCTCATTTCTAACAATAAAAAAAAAAACTTTATACTCTATTCATTTTTAAATAGATGTCATTTTAAAATTAAGAAATGTTATTTGTTTTAATACTTTTTGTTCCAATTTGTTCAAACTAGCATAAAATACATGTATTTTATCCATCAATCTACTTGTTTTACAGGATAGAATTAGCATTGCATTTCCTAGAATTTGCATTGCATGATATTTAGCTTGTTGCCTCATTTCTAATAATAATAAAAAAAACTTTATACTCTATTTAGTTTTAAATATATGTCGTTTTGAAATTAAGAAATGTTATTTGTCTCAATATTTTTTGTTCAATTTGTTCAAACTAGCATAAAATACTTGCATTTTATCCATCAATTTACTTGTTTTATTCAACTTGTATTAAAAGTATAAATATTTTATATTAATTGGAATAAGTTAAAACAAAAAATATTGAGATAAGTAATATTTCTCCTAAAAATTTTTGTACAATAATATTAATAATTATATTATCCTTAGAGAGAGAAAGAGAGGGAATAGCGTATACTTTGTTGAGCGTAAATACCGTGTTATCAATACTTTAAGAACACCAACTACTAGAATCTGGAACAATTTTTACAGCACGAACATTTTTTTTAGCCTTCGGAATGACTCGAAGATGAATAGATTTTCAAGTAGAATGCAGAGATGATAATGAGCAATTTTTCTATAGCATACACATTTTGTGAATATGGAAAGCAGGTAAAAAATTGCCTCTGATATATTATATTCATTTGTGTCTTTGGCTAGATCAAACTTATATGGCAGCACAAACTCAAAACTCAAATATATATATATATATATATATATATATATAATTTTGTTAGTTTCATTTTTTATTCAAATTTTTTTATTACCAGTTATATTTATTAGATTTATAATTTATTCTAATTTTATTATCCAATAAATCTAAATCATATATTAATATGTATTTTGTAAACTAATTTAAGTGAAATCTATTATAAAGTAATCTAATTTATAATGAGTATATCATAAATATATAATAAATTAAGTTATTTAATTAATTATTTTAATTATATTAAATGATTTGTTATCAAAATAATTGTAATATATTGAACTATATATAATTTATATATGTCTAATTCAACCATATACAATTTATTTCTCAATTTCTTAGTAGCCATGGAAATCTATTTTTAATTATATTAATTATTATTATTTTTTTATTAATAATACTGAGCCCAAGAACATGATGGAAAACACTAAGACTGTGTCAATAATTGAATGCGTTCCTGATTTTTAGCCTCAAATTTTTATAAAAAAAATTATTATTTTTCTGTTAATTAAATTAATTTAACTACAACTACAATTGGTTTATAGTATAATTTCCTAACAATAATGTATATTCTTTTCCTTAATTATATTATTAGAGCATTGATAAAAAAAAAGTAACATAAATGATTGTAGTGAATTAATCAAACAATATAATTAAAGTTATTAATAATTTTTATTCCAATATAGTATTGTAATGTACTTTTTATTACTTAAAAAATATATCCCATGAATTTAATTTAAAATATCCTAAACATATAAAATTATATCTGTTTTATAAAGTTTTATTTACTTTAAATAGTAATTTAAAATTACAAATTCTAAGTATATAAAGCTTCTAATCTTATGAACACTCATGCCCTACAGCAGCTACCTCTTGTGTTGAATTTTTAGTCCTATAGATTCCTTGTCTTGAACGGAATAATTTGATAATTTGTTATTGTATTTTTTTTATAGAAAATTTCTATTATAATTTTCATAATATAATTTTATCAAGTAGTTTATATAGTGAATAAAGAGTTTTTGAAATATTATGGATATTTGTGAAAATATTATCGTTATTAAATAAAAGTAAAAAATATATAAAATTAAACCACAAATCATTCTTATCCAATATGCAATTCTGTTTTGGATTTGATTGATTTTTGTATGTTCGTGAATTGAATTAGATAAAAAAAATTTCAATCCACAAATTGTGAATTAGATTGAATATTATACCAAACTCGCATCAAATAGATCTACAAACATCCCTAGCAGTAATCACAAAGTAGCACTTCAAACCAATCAAATTGAATTGATTCAATTCAATCCAAACTAAAAACCATAGTTTAGATAGTTTTATGGATAGTTATAGTTTTGAAATTTCTATAAACCGATTTTTTGGTTTGGTTTTAGATTGAGAAAATATAAATCCAATCAAACCAAACCGATATATATATATATTATAACATATAATATTATATATTACATATTATAACATATTATGATCGAACAGGAAATTATTTTACTAATCTGTGAATTTTATTTCAAATTTTCTTTAAGTTAAAATAGTATTCTGAATTTTTACATTTTGGATAATTTTTATGTTGATTTTAAGTTAATATTTATTTATCAAACCGAATCCAAATAATATTGATTTGAATATTTTTAGCAATAGTCGATTTGGTTAAAAATTTGAATGTTTAAAAACCGACTTTAATGGTTTATAACTTTGATCCAGTTTGATGGAGGTGGCCGCCAAACTGCACTAATAATTTTTGGGACAATAGCTGGCTTGCCAATGACATTTAAGAGCTGCAGCACTTGCCTCTCATGCATATTGTTATACTTAGTATAGTACCATGTCTAAAATAATCACATTCCCTCACGAGCATCCAAAGTTTCCTAAGTGCTAAAAATATTTCCTTCATTCTTCCTCAAAGGTAGACCGATTATGTGTATCCCAAATTAACCAAACTGTATGAACAATAGCTGAAGTCCAAAAGGTTTTTAATTAATTGAGAGATCAAGGAGGGTACCATTTGTATTAATATGGCACTGAAAAAAATTTGAGACTACCTACCAAATCTCCTCTGCTAACGGACATGATGCAAATAAATGCTCAAGTGTTTCAGCTTGATTTCTACATAAAGAGCATCGAGAAACCATGGATATTCCTCTTTTCACCGAGTTTTCATGTGTCGGTAAATGGGAGCTGCTGCAGCCAAAATTGGCTTCACTTCTATCGAAATATATACACTAATAAAAAAACAAAACAAAAGAACGAAACTCAAGTCACCTGAGACACCAACCCAGACCAGTGGAAGCCTTTTCACTCAGACTACTAGCCGTAAGCATGCACCAGCTCTCGCCATGCTTTTTTGACATTAATGTCACACAATATCTTCAGTTCAAACAAGGTTCTTCCTGGAACACTTTCAACTGACCTTTCACAGTCGAGCATCCATGTTCCTTCAACAGTCTGCCTTCTTGCTTCTCTGGGTACATGACTAGAATTCCTGTCTAAAGCATTAACGCTTTCTCTTCTGATGGTTGTCAAAGGTGCCTCCATGATAGGACCAAATGAGTTTAGCTGGTATTGAATTTTGATTGGATTAGGCCGAGAATGCTGTGATATTCTAAATGCCTCTGCTTCTACAAGGTACCTTCCATAGTTGCCTCTCTGTTCCCCATTAGTAAAATTGTCCACATCTCTTACAATAGGTATGTTTCTGAGGTATGATTGAAGCACCCGCCAAAGAGAGATGGCGGAATTGGATGATACTGCATTGGAAACCTGTTAGGTTGCTCATATGTTTTATGAGTGAAGTCCACATGACTTGTTACTTTGGAACTCTTCTTAAGAGCAGGGCAAAATCTAAATTTGAAAGTGCTGCACTCTCCCAAGGGGAAGGGCTGATCACATCTTGGGCTATCTCCTCTTTTGTTGTTATATCCTGGATAATTTTCTATCTTAAAATCAACACACATGATTAATTGTAAAAAGTTGTCCCGAGCAAGCTCCACAATGTTCCAATTGTCAAACGGAGCTGATGTTTTGTGGGTTACATGTGCTTCCCCATCAGCTCGTACCATGCATCTTGCGTTCTTGAAGAAGCCTCGCACAAGTTCCTTATGCCTCCTACCACATGATTAGCAGAAAATGGTAATGGTAACACGATATGCCGGATTAAACTAGGACAAAGTGCATCAAACAACTATAAATCCCAGCGAAAAAGAAATAATCTTTTGAGAGACAGCAAAAGCCTAGTTATTCAGTGCATTTCTTTTGAATCCTTTTAAATTCCATGCCCACATATATTATTTGAATCTTCTGTTTTTAAGAGATTTAGAAGTCCAATCTTCACAATGAACAAATGAAAGGTACTTTAAGAATGAAACTTTGGCACCAAAAATAATTACGATTGCATTTTTTATTGAAATTGCACATCAGAACACATTGTATTTTCGCAAAAGACTAAAGAAATAAAAAATGCAAAAGAAACAAAGAACAAAAAATTGAAAGAATATTTGAATAGCTTTCAGTTCCAATGCATTACAATAACATGCATTCTAACATAGCTAGGATG
Source organism: Balakata baccata (assembly GCA_949630135.1). NCBI lineage: Eukaryota > Viridiplantae > Streptophyta > Magnoliopsida > Malpighiales > Euphorbiaceae > Balakata > Balakata baccata. The sequence continues at coordinate 977 of CATIWF010010039.1, read as the reverse complement.
ATTTACATAAGCATGAAGGCAATTCAAAACCAGGACAGAAAGAAAAAAGCTACTCATGGCTTCAAATTAATATCAGTATCATGATTCTGATTAAAATCCCTTTATTGCCTTAACCAAACACGATCACATATAACCAAACAACCAAAATTTGAAATCCCAATTGGAACCCTTTGCAAAATTGATGTTTCAGAGTGCCTTAACTATAATTTGTTTTAAGGATTTCAAAGTTGAAAGAATATCATATTTGGATATATTTAACATTCATGCGTGCGTTCTTACATTAACCTAGTGCAACTTCAAAAGCTAGAGCATGGCCAAATAAAATTGTCAACATATGTACATTTCAATCGAACGGCTGTCTTTTCCGAACAAAGCAAAGCTTCAATAGCTACAGAAGGGCCAGCAATGGTTGCATATTTTTCAGAACAAAGGAAAGCTAAGTACTATTCACAACAAAGTGACTATATAAAAGGATCTTACTCAATTACACAGATATTATCTTCCTTTCCATGAAACCCTGCATGAGGAAAGTTGAAGATAATCCTGTCGAACTTTTGCATCTTCAAGTCCTGGTGAAATTTCATTTTAGTTGCATCAACTCCATGTAATGTAGATGCTCCAAAATTCAATAATGTTTCCAAGTTTGATTTTGCTTTCTTGTATTTCTTGACCAGAACATCTAATTGTATCAAAAGTATTGATAATGTAAGTATTGATAATGTAAGAACCGAGGAGAATATATATATATATATATATCAAAAACAGCTGAAACTTTATAAATTTAAGTTAGTGGGCACATACAACTAATAAAGACTTCCCCACAAGATCCAATCTCGGGTGAAATTTTAAAACAAAAATAGACGACAATTTTAGTTGTGCAGACAGAGCTTATTCAACTTGAATAAAATTATTGTTAGAACCAGAGAATTCCCCCTGTTTCATATCTGGCTTGGTAGAGCTACAGATAAGTTAAAAGG
>CATIWF010010031.1:0-20081 GCA_949630135.1 Balakata baccata | reverse complement strand
TTCATTGAGCATACGAGGTATTGGGTTTTAGTAAGGATGTTGGGAAAATTTATCTGGAATTTGTGGTTGCATTTTTTTTGTAAATCAAACTTGCAGCTTAAACATCAAATGCAAATATTCTTGCACTTAGCCTTTGGTGATAAGAGCATAAAGAGTTGATCATTGACTTTTGGATCTGATTTTATCTTGATATTTGGGGCTTGATTTGACTAGATTGCAACACCTGCAAATGAGAATGATGGTGAAGGAGGAAGAGCTGATGAAACCTCTGCTGCTCCGATGGACACTGACGCAATGGTTCCAATGGCCAGTAATTCCCAAGGTGGAACTCCTACACCAGAGGAACATCAAAATCAAAGCCCTGATGCAGATGTTGGTCAAGGCCAGTTAGAAGCTGATGGTGAAGTAGAGGCGGGGATGATAGATGGAGAAACAGATGCAGAAGTAGATTTAGAAGCAGTTAGTTGAAAAATGCCACCACCTGAAACTCTGTTGCAAAGTGGGGCAATTTTTCATTAAATTGATTACGAAACCTAATATAATGGCGAATTGTATTTCATCTATGGAATGAAGATTCTCTGCAAGCCTCTTGAGGGGGAAGCGAGGGAAATGGGGTGACCTTTGAACTCAGTTCGTTTTAGCAATCATGGCATAGTCTTCAGCAAATTATATAGGGATCAAAAGGTTGAAGCTTATAAGTGGGGTTGGTCTGATAAAGATATAATTACTTGCCTTTAAAAAGTATCTTCATTTTAGTAATCATTACCATTATATATATATATTGGTCAAGATGGAGGCTAAAAGCCAGAAACACGAAAAGCACATCATTCAGCAAAAACTGCATAAGACCCCTAGGGGGATATTGCAGCTCCTTCAAACCTCTCCCATGATGAAGTGCTTCGTTTGAGAGCCAATCAGCAGCTCTGTTTCCCTCTTTAAGAATCTGTTGAACCGGAAAATTGCGGAAGCCATGAGCAAGCCGAGCACAGGAGTGAACAAGGTTGGAATGAGGTCCAACAAGCAAAACCAGAATTAAGCCATTGCACTGCCAGCTGCGAGTCCACCTCAAGGATTAAATGGATTTTAATGTCACTGAATTGGGTTTAGACTCTTCCGCCATTGCCAGTCACCCTGTGCTACTTTTTAGTTTCACTCAGCCTGAAAAAGAGGCGTAATCCAATGGCTACTGTTATTCAATTTCTGTCATCCAAACTACGCTAGTGCGGCAATTTTAATATCCCGGTAGATGGGTACACAATCGAAAAGGGGAAATTTACGCCAAACACTGATTTTGCAAAGATTTTTTCAATTTTACCGGTGAAATTTTTGTATTTTTATTACAATTTTCTGTATTTTTTAGCAATTTTTTTTCAAATATTAGATTTACTGTATATTTAATATATTTTTTATTTAATTAAGATAAATAATTGTCATTTTTTACATTTTAAACATAGATTAGAATTAGGTAAAGTTGAAAAAATAAACATATGGTTTTCGACTTTTGCAATTTGAAGTATGTAGTATTTTTTTCTGTAAAATAAATATTGTAGTTTATGTCGTTAACAACTTTAAATACACATTACTAACACCATTGATATGACATCATTTCTCTTTTCTACACAATTTTTTCTTTTCTACACAACACTTTATCACTCGTATATAGCATTTTACTAACTAAAAAAATTAAATAATATTTAGAATAATAATAATAATAATAATAATAATAAACTTAACAAACCCTAACCCTCCAACTACAACCCATGCCGTCACCCCCTTCTTCTTCTTCTTCTTCTTCTTCAGCTTGTTGTTCTTCAGTTTATTGTTTCTCTTTCATCTCCCTAGCCTTTCACCAAGAAGTAGCTTCTCGATATCCTCCAAACTGCTTCCACTCGTCATACCGATGTCCTCGATATCCTTCTATTTGTTGTGTTTCGTTATTAGACTGAGAGATGAATTAAAAAAAATATATGGCTTTCTCTCTTTGGGTAATTTAAATTTTTTCAGTTCGTTTCACATCACCTGAGTTTTTGGTTTTTGTTTTTTTTATTCTTTTAATTTTTGGATTTTTTTATTTGAAGAAAATGAATCTTAGTTTTAGATCATCACCATTTATTTGTAGATTGGGAGATAAATCTTAGAAATTGTAATTTTGTTTTCAGTTTATGGATTTTGTAATTCCAATGGAGAAATTGTAATTTTGTTTTTTCTTTTGATTTCTTGGTTTTTTATTAGGATTTAATGAGCAATTAGGATTTAATTTCTCGGTTTCTTTTGATCATCATTTGAGCTTTTTTGTAATTACGAAATTTGATTTTTGTTTTTTTTTTTAATCCCAAAAGTTGATTTTTTGGATTTAATTTCTAGGTTTTTTATCATTACCTAGGGGTTTTTTTTTTAATATAATTCCAGTAAGCAATTAGGATTTAATTTCTGGGTTTTTTTTTTATAGGGTTAGGGAAATTGTGGGAAAGTAAGTGTGATGTTGTTTGGTTCGTGGGTTAGGGAATGGTGGAAAAGTGAGTCATGTTGTTTGGTTGGTAGGTTTTTGCATGTATGCCATGTAGGATGGAGAATTGCCTTGTATGAAAGAAAAAGCCATTTAGACAGAAAATGATGCCACATCAGTATTTTAACGGTGTTAGAGCAATATACTTAAAATTACTAATGATATAAATCACAATACCCATTTTGCATAAAAAATATCATGTACTAAAAGTTGTAAAAGTCTAAAACTACAAGTCTATTTTTTTGAACTTTCCCCTTAAGAATTTCACTAACTTGTATGACCATCATTTGTTTTTATGTATATATTTATTTATTTTTAATCATTGTTTAATTAACTTAATTAGTAAAAAAAATGTAAATATGTATTTAATTAATTCAATTACCAAAGTAAATATTGAACTAACCTTAATTAAAAAAAATATAAACTTGTATTTAATTAACTTAATTAAAGTTATTTACTTCGGTAAACTTTAGATAGATATTTGGTAATTTTTAGTTGAAATATTGATTTGATGTAGGGTAAACCTTGGGTCAATTTTGGAAAAATTTTGGATAAATGTTATGTAACTTCAACTTTGATTAATATTATACTAAACATTTAGTAAATTTCAGGTATAACTTGAATAAACTTTAAGTAAATTTTTGATAAACTTTTTGTAATTTCAATTTTCATTAATTTGTAGTAAACTTTGGATAAATTTGGATAAACTTTAGGTAACTCTGAGGTAAATTTTATGTAATTTTAACTTTCTTTAGTTTTTTTTTGCTAAACATGGGTAAATTTTAGGTATAATTTGAGTAAAATTTAAAAAAAAATTTTATAAATATTTTATAACTTCAATTTTCATTAATTTTATAGTAAACTTTGGGTAAATTTTGAGTAAACCTTATATAACTTTAACTTTCATTAATTTTCTGATAAATATTGGATAAATTTTAGATATAACTTGAATAAAACTTAAATAAATTTTAAGTAAATTTTTGATAAATATTTATAACTTCAATTTTCATTAATTTGTGGTAAACCTTAGTAAATTTTTGAGTAAATTATGTGTAACTTCAACTTTAATTATTTTTTTTTATAAATATCAGGTAAATATTGAATATAACTTAAATAAATTTTAAGTAAATATTTGATAAACTTTTTGTAACTTCAATTTTAATTAATTTTGTGATAAATCTTGGATAAACATTGATTTTATGTATTTTTGTAATATTTTTGGACGATTTTGACATATTTGAAAAAACTTTAATGCGCTCAATATTTTTAAAAAAAACTTTTAAGAGATTATATTTTTTGTAATTATCTATCCATTTTTTTTTGCTATTTTTGTAAAATTCCCGCAAAAAAAGATAGAAGTCTATCTTAATTGCCTATCTACTCTATTGCGGCAATTTTATCAAATTAGATAGATTTGTTATTTCATCAAACCAAAGAAAATTGAATTAAATGCGTTAGTAAATTGATTGACTTCGATTATTAATGAGAGAAATATCCAAATTAAGTAATTTCAAATTTTAATTTCATAAATAGCATCGACATTTTTTATCCAAAAAGTAGTATTTGAGCCTTTTTTTTTTCCCAACTAGATAATATTTTCTTTTACCTTTCTCTCTCTTCTTTCTCTTTCTCTCTACACTATTACCAATTCCGATCACTGCTTAAACGACATCCGATTATCACAAAATTTTAACCTCAACTAATTTTCCACCTTTTGATAACTCCTGTGATATTAGTTTTTTCAAAATTTGACCGAATTTGCGAGAATGATGAGAAGAAAAATTGGATATTAGGCTGTCCCTCTCTTTTTTTCTATTTTTTGGCTTTCTTTGTCAAATATAACTTTGGTAATGATTCAGAGGATCAAAAAATTTTAGGCTGGATAGTTTGAGTTTCGAGAACTATTATTTGAGGGCCAATCGAAGATGAATTCCTTTCTCGGAGCTGTCGCAGAATCTTATAGATCTGAATGTTTTCGGTCACTTACAAGCCACAAAACTTGTATTTTTGGACTTTTCACATCCCAAAGAATTTGTTGGTGTCCTCCGATCGTCATTCCTTCATCGTCGAAAATTTTTCGATAAGAAGAAAAATAGAATGCTCTTAAAAGAGCATTAGAGAATATGGATATTAAAAAGGGCTCACCTTTTTTTTTTATAGCATATGCTTTTTGCTATAAAGCCTAAATTAAGATGCTACAAATATATTCTACAGATGATAAATCACATTTATTTAATTTTAATAAAATCTATACCCAAATTGGTACAAATCTATCATCGTGTTAGTAAAGCTTCCTAGAGGGATTGGTTTTCTTACACTTGCATAGCATTAGTATGAACTCCTCCCACTGAGGTCTGCTTCCCGGCTAACATGGTAGCGTGCTGCTCTAAATATTTTTTGCTATTCATCTTTGTTAATTTGCATTCGTAGCAGATATTCACAATCCAAAATTAGAATTGGAATATATTATTTGATGTAATATGACAAGAGGGGCACTGCAAAGCTGCTGCAAAATAATTCTCTTTTGGAAAATATATGGGAGGATAAAAGGAAATTTTAGAAAAGAAACATAACTCTCTAGCATCCCAAAGAGGTAATAAAAAGATTTTTGACTTCAAGACAATATGTGAAGTAGTAAAGACATTTAAGTCAATAGTAGTAGTAGTAGTAGTAGTAGTAGTAGTACGTGCTAAAAAATAATTTTGGTAGAAAAGGAAATGTGAGCATGCTAGGAAAATGAAAGTGTTTTCCAAAATAATGTGAACTTTGCGTCTAAAAACTTCTAATTCGATAATTGTGAATTCCTAAGTTTCCTTGATAGTACACTTAAATCTAACTACTACTGAAATTGATAATAATGAAAAATTACAAATTGAAGAGCAATTAAGACTTAATGAAAGCTTGAACACAGATATATACTAGAGAAAATAATTTTACTGAACTAAAAATGTTGATTAACTACAATGGAATGAAATTAAAAGAACAAGAGCTGAAGCTAATGTTAAAAATAAGATTGATGCCAAATTGTTATTTGTTGAGAATTTTAGTTGATTGTTGTTGTTGATTCTCTATTGATTGGCTTATATATATATATATATATATATATATATATATATATATATATATATATATATATATATAGTAGCTTTCTTATAGTCATTACCCATGTTCCATTCCATTCTCTCACTTTCTCTCCAACTGCTATTAGTGCTCCACTTCCACGTTTGTAGCCATTATTCAATTCCCATCCACCACTTTCTCTCCAACTGTTTGTGGTTCTTCTATTCTTTAGGGATTTAATCTAATTGTATCTTCTAATAGATATCTAACTACTTTATGGACTTGGGCCCTGGATCTTGTCATGGGCTTGAGCGTTACCTAAATGGGCCTAAAATGAAAATACGGTGTAAATAATTGTCCTGCATATAGCATGGCCAAGGGCCGTAACTGTATGGATATAAAAGTTTCAAACTCTCCATGCCCCTTCATTTTGTCGTTTAGCATAATGCGGCCTAAGGTTTTCTACTTCTCTCTAGACTTAGAATTCAAAAAGTAGAGGAAAGCCAAATTGGAGTATTGGAGAAGTTAAATTAATTCCCCCAAGAAAAAATCCCTATTAATTTCAAGTTTAAACCTACCTATTTTTCACTCCCTAAACCCCAAAGACTTTAATTCCTAAAAAACAAACCCCCCTTCTCATCTTTTCCAATTTTCAAAAAACCATTATCTTCCTTATCTCCTTAAAATCTCCCTAACATTTTTAATACCCATCAAAACTTATCCTCCATTTTCAGCCAAGTAAGCTCCAACCCATACAAAAGTCGTGCCTCCTTCATCGATGTCGCCTCACCATCGCAAGCCACAGGGAATGAAACCCAAAAGCCACCATCATGGAAACCGGAAAGGACCATCCTGCATAAGTCATTTGCTTCTCTAGCTGTCGCCATCGATAACCATCATAATGCACCATGCCGCTCACAACCCACTCGCTTCCTGCCACCACCATCAAGAACGACACTTCACTGCTCAAACCTAGTTAGAAAAGATGAAGCCCAGCCATAAAAGATCCATGCCGCTACTCGTGAGGAGAAAAACCCAGCACAAAACCTACATCACACTGTCACTCAACCCACCAGACCCATCGCTTTGCACTATGCTCTTACTGAGCAGCCAAAAGGCTAGCCCCTTGTGCGTAAGATCTACCACTAATCAAGCTTGATTGCCTCAGTCTTCAACATGTGAGCATTTTTAATTTCATTTAAAAAACTAAAACTTTATGGCTTTGTGAATTTGAATTTGTGACTAAATATGGCTTGGTAATGTATTATTGCTAATTTCTTGCAGTACCAAGTTTGGTAGTTTTATTATCAAGCTCTTTGCCAACAAGTTTTTCCTCAAATTTACACTAAGAAAAAAAATTCCAAGCTAAACTTCCAATTTTCTCTTTTTCTAGTCGCTATGAATTTGCCTTGGGAAAATTTGTTGTGTGATATAACTAGGCTTTTTGGCAAAATATGTAACACCTTATATATTTAAAATTCATATATTCTCATGTTAATTTATGATTTATGGCACAAGAATAAGGTGAGATTGTGATCATATTGCAAGAATTTTTTTTTTTATTATCATTTCATATTGCATAATATTTTGCATATACTAATACCTCAAATATTGTGCAAGTATTTTAAGTTATGAATTTAAGATTAATAACGCATATATTACAAACTCACTATATTTATACACATGCAAATATTAACCCAAAACATAGATAATATGTTTTATGCTCATATGAAATACAAGGAGATAGAGTAGAGAGGCTTGGCCAGTAACCTTTGATCCATAAATTCTAATATGCACTTCAGAATGAGCTATTACTTTTTCTACCAGAAAAATGATGCAATTTGGTGAGTTGCAACTCAGTAAAAATAACTATCAAATGCTTTCTAAAGTATCGAATAATATGCAATAACAAATAATAATAAGAATTATAATTATCACACATTTAATATTTTATTCCACGCATCAATTTCATATAGATATAAATAATATTAAATTTTATAAACATTGTCATTTGATTATGCTTATGCTTTTCCATTTTCTTTTGTTGTGACCAAGCTAAACGGATATTATCTCAGGTTTTCATGTGAACATTTGTCATGTAAATATTTGAAATTGCTAACTAATTTGATCATTTGTACCATATGCATATTTGTTAGGCCATAGACTTTTTCTTTTACTATTCTTTTGCATTTGAATATTTGATTAGCCATAGGCCTCTTCCTTTATTTTACAATGTCATTTAGTAAGTCACAACGCCTTTTAAGTTCTTATACATATGCATTTGTAACAACTCATTGGCCAACCATCGCATTTGTATCATCTTTTGCATAACAACTCATCCACATTACATTATATAAATTAGACAAATACATTAACACAATTATGTCACAAATATAATCACAAGTAAACAAATACATTTGATATAATCATATCACGAACATGTCCACAAATGATTTATCATCTCATCTTCAAGACCAAGTCTTAGCAACCATCTAATACACATAACCACAAGTAATTTTGTATTTCACATAGCAATCAACACATTTGTGCACTAAAGAAATCATTTGATAGTGAAACTCATATTTTGTTCGATATCCAATTCCTAACTTATTCTTTATCTTCTCTTTATGGATCTTTAATTTATTTTGAGCCTGATTGAAAGTATAATTGATCAATTGATAGCTACATAAATTTAATAGAACTTAAATAAGTTCATATGCATAGTTTAGACAACTAATTAGAGTTTTCCTATATGTCAGTGTGACCTTTATGGATTATTAAGCCTATAACTCTTACTATACTTGCCAAAATTATATGATTCTTATTTTTAATTAAAGTTAACATATAAGTTTATAACATATTACAATTTCAAAATTTTTGAAGTATTGTATAATTTTTGATGTCATTTCAAAGTGTATTCTATGTTCTGCCCATAGGCAGTTTGAAATCACCAATTTTAAAAATATATAACCTACAATGTGTAGGTTATCTTAAAATGAAAATTTTTAGGAACTTAGATAAGCCAAAATGGAAAATTTTTCATGTAACTTTTACCATTTCTGCCTCTAAGGATCTTAAACAATAGGGAACATATGACTGGTCTAGAACAGGGTGACAACTAGACTAGTCTTGCTTTCTAAGGTCACATCCCACAAAATACATAACATATTCGGGTGATATTTTCACCAAAATGTAGTTAAGACATAAAATTAGAACTTTAATATACATTTATCAAGATTGGTCTATAAAGAGCTTAAGATTAACTACAAAGTTGTTGGACCTATATAGGGTACTAATAGACAGCTTAAATAAAGAACAGTTATAATTCCCTTTAGCATAACTCAACATACACATTGAGAATGATCATGAAATTTCGTATAATACTAGATAACAGATAGAGATACAACTTTTATGTTTAGAGTTTCTTCAAATACGGCCTCTATCGTATTAAAAATGAGCCAAAACTATAGGTTACTTTGCTAGGGTTCACCCGAACCAGTCTCACTTAGATGGCAATATATTTTTATATATATCAAGTCTTTCAAAACTATTTATATAGGCTTAGACATAAATCTACAAGTTTGATATTTAAAACTTCTTCAAAATCAGACTATATAGTCATCAAAATCGTTGTGCAATTCACTACTTATACATAGATCCAGTTAATTCAAATGAACACTTGAACAAAGAGAGATGATTATTTACCAATTCTAAACAAATTAAGGTTGAATTTCTTGCAAATCTTATCTAAAAAAGGGAAGAAAAACGATTGTTTTTGTTGGAGAAGAAGAATGGTCGGGTTTGGGGAAAAAATGGACTAGAATTTTGACAAAATAAGCCTTCATTTGTTAAAAATCATGCTTAACTGACTCAACTTTATCCACTTCCTTTTTTTTTTTTTTGGTCTTTGTCTTTTCTTTATTTTTATTCATTTAATTATTATTAATTTTTTTTTTATCTATTTACATGTATCTAGTTCCATTAGGCAATACTAAAAATACAATTTCCATCAATTAATGCAATTTTATTAAATTAACTATGTCAAATTTTTATTTATTTATTTAATCATTTTCTTCAATTTTTATTTCTAATACCTTATTATCTTTATTTAAATTAAATCTAGACATGTGCAATTTACTCCTATTGCAAATAAACTGATACGTAGCAAGTGTTTGTCATGAATATGTTCAAGCCAAAATGCATATGCATGCATATGTTTGATGTGAATTACATGTAATATGAACATATCCAAATGAAATGCATCTAAAATGTATGTAGGGAAAAGTTGAGGATGTTACAATTCTCTCATCCTTTTAAAAATTTCGTCCTCGAAATTTGATACTTTGGAACAAGTGCGAATAGTGCTTTTTCATGTTTTCTTCTTTTTCGCATGTTGCCTCTTCCTGTGACTGATTTCTCCATAACACTTTGACTAAATGTATTTCTATATTTCTCAATTGCCCAGTCTTATAACCGATGATTTATACTAGTTCTTCTACATAGCTCATTTCATATACAATCTTGATGGCTTGATCTTTAAGTACATATGAAGGGTTTGATATGTACCTTCTTAACATAGTGACATGAAACACATTTTGAATATGAGCCATCTCTGATAGTAAAGCTAATCTGTATGCCAATAGACTTACCGTCTCAGGAATTTCGTAAGGCCTTATATACCTTGGACTCAGTTTACCCTTCTTGCTAAATCAGATCACTTCTCTCTATGGTGATACTCATAAAAATACCTTATTTCCCACTTTATATTCCATTTCTCTATGTGTTGATCAACCTAACTTTTTGTTTGTCTTGTGCTGCCTTTAGCTTGCTTTTGATTATTTTGATCTTGTCAAATGTATCTTATACCATTTCTGGTCCTTTTAATGCTTGTGGTCGTTCTTCATCCCAAATGATAGGGCTTTTATGCTTTCTGTCATACAATGCATCATATGGTGCCATTTGGATACTGCTATGATACTGGTTGTTATATGCAAACTCTATTAATGCCACATATTCATCCCAAGATCCTTTGAATTCCGTAACACTTGCCCTGAGCATATTTTCCAACGTTTATATAGTCCTCTTTGATTGTCCATCAATATGTAGGTGAAATATAGTATTGAAATTCAATTTTGTTCCCAATGCATTTTGTAAACTTACACAAAAATGTGAAGTAAATTGTAGATCTCTATTAGACACAATAGATATTAGAATGCCGTGTAATCTAACTATCTCATTCGTATATAACTTTGCCAAACTCTTGAGTGTACACCCCTATCTAATGGGCAAAAAATGTACTGACTTGGTTAATCTATTAATAATCACCCATATAGCATTATTTTTTCGTGAAGTTCTTGGCAATCCATAAACAAAATCCATCGTTTTCTCCCATTTCCATTCTGGCACTAGTAATGGATTTAATTTACCAACTAGAGCATGATGTTCTACTTTAATTTATTGACATGTTAGGCATTTAGAAACATATTTTGTTATGTCTTTCTTTATCCTTAGCCACCAATAATGAGGTCTCAAACCATGATACATCTTAGTCATCCCCAGATGCATTGCATATGGTGAATTATGTGCTTCTTCCATTATTACCTAGCACAAATTATCAATATTTAGGACACATATGCATGACTTTAACGTTAGTGTATCATTTTACAAATGAAATTATGTGCTTCTTTCCTGCTTTACATTCTCAGACAACTAAGGACCTCTATCCTATGCATCTCTGATTCTATCTCTTAGTATAAGTTTGACTTGAAGTGTTACAATCAATGACCCACTATCTTGCATATTTAATTTAACATTCACAGACCACAATTGAATTAAATATGGAAATGAGGATACTTGTAAGTGAGCTACTAGATTTCCTACTCAGTGCATCTGCTACTACATTTGCCTTCCTGAATGGTATTCAATTGTTCAATCATAATCTTTTAATAGCTCCAACCATCGTCTCTGTCTCATATTTAGCTCTTTCTGCATCAACAAATAACCCAAACTCTTATGATCTATGAAAATTTGGAATGTCTTGCTGTATAAATAATGTCTCTAAATTTTTAATGCAAAAACAACCACAACCAATTCTAGATCATGCACTGGATACAATATCTCATGTGGTCTTAATTGCCTGGATGCATAAGCTATCACCTTACCATGTTGCATTAATACACATCCTAGGCCATGGTGAGAAGCATCACTGTATGCTGTAAATCTACCTGTGCTTGTAGGAATAGCTAACACTGGTGCAGAAGTTAACTAGCGTTTTAATTCTTCAAAACTGCTTTGACACTCTGGGGTCCGTTTAAAAGGCGCATTCTTTCTTATTAATTTAGGCAGAGGCTGGCAATTAGTGAAAATCCTTCAACAAATCTGTGATAGTACCTGACCAAACCCATTGAATTCTGTAACATTTTTAGGAGCTTTCTAATTTATTATAGCCTGTATTTTCTTCAAATCCACTTCTATGCCTTTGCTTGATACTACATGCCTAAGGAATATCATATGATCTAACCAGAATTTACATTTTCTCAATTTAGCATACAATTATTTCTCTTTTAAAGTTTGCAGTACAATTCTTAAATGTTGTTCATGTTCCTCCCTATTCTTTGAGTACACTAATATGTCATCAATGACTACTATCACAAAGTTTTCTAGATACGGTTGAAACACTTTATTAATGCCATAAATGCAACTGGAGCATTAGTTAACCCGAATGACATCACTAAGAATTCATAATGTCTATATTTGGGTTGAAAAACAGTCTTTGAAACATCTCTTCTACTACCCTTAACTGATAATAGCTCGACATCAAATCAATTTTGAAAAATACTTGGGCTCCCTGCAACTAGTCAAGCAAATCATCTATTATGGGCAATGGATATTTATTTTTAACTGTCACTTTGTTTAGTTGCCTATAATCAATACACAATCTCAAGGTTCCATCTTTCTTTTTAACAAATAGCATTGGAGCTCCCTATAATGATACACTAGGTTTAATATACCCTTTATCAAGTAATTCCTGCAATTGGATTTTTAGTTCTTTCAACTCAGCTGAGGCTATTCTGTAGGGTGGCATTGATATTGGTGCTGTTGCAGGTACTAGCTCAATAGTGAATTCAATCTCTTTATCAGGTGGTAAGCCAACTAGATCATTTGGAAATACATCAGGAAATTCTCTCACTACTGGTATGTTTTCAAGCATACTATTAGTGGTTCTGGTGTCAATCACATATGCCAAATATGCCTCACATCCTCCTTTGATCATTCTGAATGCTTCTATTGCTGAGACTAAGTATGCAGGTACAAGTTTTCTTTCACTTAGAAACACAACTCTTGGCTGGTTTGGAGATTCTAAAATTACTTCCTTAGTATAACAATTCACAATTGCATGATGTCTGGTTAACCAGTCCATTCCCAATATCACATCAAATTCATGCAATGGCAACAAGATCAAATCGGCTTTCAACTCAACTTTATCAATGCGTATTAGACAATCACAGCATATATTATTCACAACTATTATTATTCCCACTAGAGTACTCACATTTATATTCATTCCCAAAGGTTCATGCTTTTGATGCAATTTGGATACCATATGTGATGAAAGAAATAAATGCATGGATCCTGGGTCTATCAATGCATATACTGGTATATCATAAATAAAAATGTTATCATTAATAACTTCTGGAGCACCAACAGCCTCTTGCCTAGTCTTGGCAAAAACACTAGTTTGTGTGGGAGGTCTAGAACTCTGACCCTCAGATCTGGTTACACCTCTACCTATTGTACTAGTTCTACCTCTGCCTCTGCCATGTGTTCCACTAGTACTCACTCTAGATACCTCAACTGTGGTTTATGATATCCCTCTGCCTCTATTAGTTTCTAGTAGTTTGGCTCTTTCTGGGCTGTCTCTATACGTATGATCTAATGACCTATAAAAATAACATGTCCCTATAAGTTTTTTACATTCACCTATACGATGTCTCCCACAATAAGTACAAGTAGCCCTCTGTTCCATATATTGACTTTGTCCTCTCCCAGAATAAAATGAAGTCACACCACAACCTCTAGAACTTGAATATGCACCCCTGTTACCAGACTGTGTAGGCATAAATCTACCTCTCTTTCCCTATCTTCTACTAGATTCTCCATAAAATTCTCGTGTTGCCTTTTATTTTGTAGCTTCTTTCATTAACCATTCATCTCTAATTGCAGCAGCTTTGAGTCTAGTATAACTATTAATATCAGTAGTTGTGATTCTATTTCTGATTTCATATCTAAGACCCTCCTTAAATTTTTTGCATTTGTCTCTTTCAGTATACACCACAAAAGGTGCATAGTGGGAAAGCTTATTAAATTATACCTCATATTCTGCCACAGTCATATTTCTCTGCTTTAAATTTAGGAATTCCCTTTTTTCTCATCTTTATATACATCTTGCTTATAATTATTCTGAAATTTCCTGACAAAATCATCCTAAGTCAAAATAGGAGGTTGTGCATCACTACTAGGAATTGTCTCCACTAATCATAGGCATCCCCTTAGAGCAAGGACACTGCATAATCAAATTTTTCATTAGGAGTGCATTTCATCATATTTAATACCCTTTGTGTCTTCTTAAGCCATGTCTATGCTTTTGCTGGGTTAGTAGTGCCATAAAAATTGACTGCATCCTGTTTTCTAAACTTGTCATAACATCTTTCTCTATACTTTCCTGGCCCATTATCTCCTGCTCTGGGTTTTCATATGGAATTTCTGCATGTGATGATTGAGATGCATATGTTGGGGCCCTAGCTCCTATATGTGGGCGATGAGATGCCTCATGTACATGTAGCCCGGCCGACTCCTCTCTCCTTGGTGATTCATGTTCTACCATAGCCTTATAATACATAAAATTATATCGCTTCACAATATTCAATACATATGATGCACATGTTGTTAAGCTCTTTTGCATATGCAAGCTCCCATGGAACATATCTCTGCTTTGATAACAAAATAAAATGTAACACCATATACGTTTAAAATTTATATATTCTCATGTCAATTTATCATTTGTGGCATAAGAATAAGGTGAGATTGGGATCATATTGCAAGAATTTTTTTATTATTATTTCATATTGCATAATATTCCATATATACTAATACCTAAAATATTGTGTCAAAGTATTTCAATTTATAAATTTAAGATTAATAACACATATTTCAAACTCACCATATTTATAAATTTGCAAATATTAACCCAAAACATAAATAATATGCTTTTATGCTCATGTGAAATACAAAGAGAAAGAGTAGGGAGGCTAGGCCGGTGACCTTTAATCCATGACTTCTAATATGCACTTCAAAATGAGCTATTACTTTTTCTACTTAAAAAATTATGCAATTTGGTGAGCTTCGACTCAGTGATAATAACTATCAAATGCTTTCTAAAGTATCGAATAATACACAATAATAAATAATAATAACAATTATAATTATAATCATCATACTTTTAATATTTTATTCCACGCATTAAAATCATATAGATATAAATAATATTAAATCTTATAAACATTGTCATTTGATTATGCTTATGCTTTGCTATTTTTTTTTTATGACCAAAAAAATAGACATTGTTCCGAGTTTCCAAGTGAGTATTTGAAATTGCTAGCTACCTCGATCATTTGTACCATTTGAATATTTGTTAGGTTATAGGCCTTTTCTTTTGCATTTGAACATTTGATTGGACTATAAGCCTCTTCCTTTATTTTACAATGTCATTTAGCTAGTCATAACCCCTTTTAAGTCCTTATGCATATACCATTAAATTTGTATCATCTTTTGCACAATAACTCATCCATTACATTATATAAATTAGACAAATACATTAAACAATTATGCCACAAACATAATCACAAGTAAACAAATACATTTGATATAATCATATCACAAACATGTCCATAAATGATTTTTCATCTCATCTTCAAGACCAAGTCATGGCAACCATATAATACACATAACCATAACTCATTTCATATTTCACGTAGCAATCAACATATTTATTAACTAAAGAAATCATTTGATAGTTAAACTCACCTTTTGTTTGATACAATTCCTAACTTATTCTTTATCTCCTCCTTGTAGACCTCCAATTTGTTTTGAGTCTAATTGAAAGTATAATTGATCAATTGATAGCTTAATAAATTTAATGGAACTTAAAGAAGTTCATATGCATAGTTTAGACAACTAATTAGAGTATTCTTATATGGCAGTGTGACCTTTATGGATTGTTAAGCCTATAACTCTTAATATACTTGCAAAAATTATATGATTCTTGTTTCTATTAAAGTTAACATATAAATTTATAACATATTACAATTTCAAAATTTTTGGAGCATTGTACAATTTTTTATGCCATTTCAAAGTGTGTTCTGCCCATAGGTAGTTTAAAATCACCAACTTAAAAAATATATAACTTATAACATGTAGGTTATCTTACAATGAAACTCTTTAGGAACTTAGATAAGCCAAAATGAAACATTTTTCATATACAACCTTTACTATTTCTGCCTCTAAGGATCTCAAACAATAGGGAACATATGACTGGTCCAAAATAGGGTGACAACCAGACTAGTCTTGCTTTCTAAGGTCATATCTCACAAAATATATAACATATTTAGATGTTATTTCCACCAACATATAGCTAAGAGATAATCCTAAAACTTTTATGTTTGAACATTTACCAAGTTTTGTCTATAAGAAGCTCAAAATTGACTACAAATTTACTAGACTTACATAGGGTACTAACAGACAGCTCAAATAAGGAACAATCACGATTTTCTTCAATATAACTCAACATATACAATGATAATGATCATGAAATTTCATATACAACTATATAACAGATAGGGCTATAACTTTCAAGTTGAGTTTCTCAAATATAGCCTCTATCATATTAAAAATGATCCAAAACCGTAGGTTACTCTACTAGGGTTTAAACCCAAACTAGTCTAACTTAGATGACAATATCTTTTTATATATATCAAAACTTTCAAAACTATTTATATAGGCATAAACATAAGACATAAATATACAAGTTTGATATTTGGAACTTCTTCAAAATCAGAATTTATGGTCATCAAAAATTTGGTGCAATTAACTACCAATACACATGCCCAATTAATTCAAATGAACACTTGAACAAAGAGAGATGATTAGTTACCAATTCTAAACTAATTAAGACTGAATTTCTTGCAAATCTTATGTGAAATAGGGAATAAAAATGGTTGTTTTTGTTGGAAAAGAAGAAGGGTCGGGTTTTGGGGAAAGAAGGGACTAGAATTGTGACAAAATAAGCCTTCCTTTATTAAAAATCATGCTTAACCGACTCAACTTTGTCCACTTTATTATTATTATTATTATTATTATTATAGTTTTTACCTATTTACATGTATCTAGTTCCATTAGACAATACTAAAAATACAATATAATCAATTAATTCAATTTTATTAAATTAACTATGTCAAGTTTTTATTTATTTTTGTTTAATTATTTTATTCAATTTTTATTTCTAACACCTTATTATCCATATTTAAATTATAACTAGACTTGTGTGACTTGCTCTTATTATAAATAAATTGACGCGTAGCAAATGTATGTCATGAATATGTTCAAGCCAAAATGCATATGGTATCAATATGTTTGATGTGAATTACATGCATCTAAAATGTATATGGGGTTGAGGATATTACAATGAATTTTCTTGAAAGTCTCTTGTGCTTCTTGTGAGTTTTGGCCTGAAAATTGCTTATTTCGGCCTATAGGTAAATGTGGGGTGTGAATTTTTTATGCTTGATTAGTCTTTTGGTCAAGGTGAACTGTCTTTTAGCATGAGCTTTTACAATTTTCAGCCTTGTTAGGTAATGAGTAATGGGAACAAGGATTTTTAGCTTGAATTCTAGTGGAAATTTCAGTTTGTGGCATATTTGAGTTCATTTGATTTTTTGCTTTTAGTTGATGAGTGCTTAGGAATAATATCAATAACATTTAACCTTGAATATAAACAACTAAGCCAAATACTTGGAATTTTTTATAGGGACCCTCATTGTCAGCTAGCCTAAGATTGCTCCTCTCATCTTCGGCAATGTGAAGCCACTCGCTAAAGCTGCCTTAAGTATTGGAAAGAATTGAATTCCTTTAACTTTTCTATCATCTAGACTTCTAGTTTGAATCATGATAATCTTACCATTCACTTGTAGCATTGACATAACATTATAATGTTGATTAAACTATCTTTCTTTCAATTATCTCTACTAGTTGCATTCTTTTTCTCCTATTTGGTATCGATGATGAGCAGCTTTATTTTCCTTGAGGCTAGTTTGCTCCTTTTGAGTGTTGCTTGTGGCCTACTTTGGCTCATAAGGAGTGAACTTGATGTGATGTGCTTTGTGCTTGATATGATGAGTTGACTAATTGAGAACACAAAAGACTAGTATAGAAAGAACCACAGCCATGCATTACATTAATGGATTAAGGTGGCACTAGGCCTACCTTTGTATGCTTGTTGATGCTTGATGAATCATTGAGCACTTATCACAGAAAATACTTATAGCCATGAATTTGCATTAGTGGATCAAGATGGCACTAAGCCTACCTCTAGGTTTGGCTGTTGTTTGATTGATATTTGTGAAATACCTATGAACTTTGATTGAGACAAAAGAAGAGTAGCCATATGGCCTACTTTATTGATTGATTTCCACAGGTACAATATAACATGAAAAATTTTGTTTATTGATACAATAGCCCTTAGGCCTACTAATAGGGATGACAATAAGTACGAGTTTCGAGGGAATTCACTCAATTCGAACCCGTTTAAACCCTAATGAATAATTCTATTAGAGTTTTGTGACGGGTACGAGTAGAGGTCATAAGGTATTCGCTACCCAATAAATCCGATTATATATATACATATAAGATTTATTTTATTATAATTTATTAAATGTAATGATATAATTAATTATTTTTTATGTATTGTTCAATTAAAAATGTAATGCAAATTGAAAATTTGAAATATAATTTTTCTATCATAATGTAGAATATTTAAATTTTATTGTTTTAATGTTATTTGTATACGATTTGATGAATTATTTAAATTTAAATGTGTTGAATTTTTATTTTGTTTGTTTTATTTGATTTTGTAGTAATTTATAATAGATTGTTTGTATATTTTTATTAATTTTTAATTATTTACTTAGTTTGAATTTTATTTTATTATAAATTTTTAATGATAAATAGGTAATTAAATGGGTAATACTAATTGGATTTGAGACGGATATGAGTAAGTGTGTATATAATCGGGTTTGGGTAGAGCATTTTTAGTGGGTACCCTACCTGTTGCCATCCCTACTTACTAACAAAACAAAACCTATTTAGCTCAATATCTTTCTAGTGCTAGTGAACAATTATGAAGGTTGTTGAGTCAGCCCACTTTCTTCTTCTTTTGTTGTTGAATCCATAAGCTCCTACATGGTTGGGAAATATCTTTTGAGGTATTTGCTGTTGATGAATCTCTTATGAGGTTCTCCTTATAGACTAGATAGCTAATAAGCATTTCTAGGAAGTACTAGGTGGATTTTGAACAGACCTTCCTAATTAGGTGACCATTTGCCAAACTCTTCGTCTTTCATTCCAATGGGTAGAATCACTTTCCACACTAGATGTCCAACTTCGAACTTTTTCTTCTTAACTCTCTTGTTATAGGTTCTAGCAATTTTTTTCTTCTATACTTGCATTTATTGTATGCTTATAGCCTTCTTTCATTAGTAAGTTCCAACTCCATAATCATAGCAGTAGTGTACTCATCAGGAGTTAAATTGCTTTGTTTGGCCACCCTTAAAGATGGGATAACCGCTTTCATAGGAATTACTGTATCACGACCATAAGTTAGTAAAAATGGACTCACCCCAGTTGATCTCCTCTTAGAAGTTTTGTAAGCCCATAGAGTATCAAATAAGATCTTGTGCCAATCTTCAGGGTTGTCTTGTAGCATTTTCTCCAAGATTTTGATAAGAACTTTGTTAGAAGTGAAGGGTTTTGAGTATGTATCACATACATATAACGCAGCGGAAAATAAAAATTTTCAAAACTCAAATCAAAGGATTATACATGTGCCAATTAAAACTAACTTAACCAAAGAAAATTCAGAATTTATACCTTTATAATTTCTTGATTTTTCTTCAACTTCTCACCTTGTTGGGTTGTAGCAAACCACAACAATCCAATCTTGGATTGTCTTTAACAATATCCACGCGAAGATGAGAAGATGAAACCACTAGAGAGATGGCTTGAACATACCTCAAAGTGCTAGCAATGGTGTATGTTCATATGAGAAGAAAATTAAACTCTTTAATTTTCTTGTTGTCTCCAAAAAATTTTCTTCTCCTAAAAATTTTTCCTTGTCTATTTTCTGTCTTTTGGGGTCTTTTAGATCCAAAAGAAAATCAGAAAAGTAGATCAAAATTGAGAGGAG
>CATIWF010010030.1:0-11403 GCA_949630135.1 Balakata baccata | reverse complement strand
ATATCATGGACTTTCATTAATCAATTTAAGATCTATATCAATTCATATGCAAATGAATACTAATATAATGAAAGAATGCCTTTATGAATGTGTACACTAAGTGCTTAAGGCGATTGCCTTTTGGGCACATCTCTAACAATATTTTCATGACAACACAATTCTCAATTATTAATTTAACTTACCATATAATGTGTTTATAACTCATGCCCTGCCAAATATATATAAATAAATTCATAATACATTATGCACTCAACTCTTATCTTATTCTTTATGTCATTTAATTTCCATATATTATCTTAATTTAATTAGTTGTTTATTTCCACCACATGATACTTATTTGCCATATTGAATGTTGAATATTCATTATACATTCACATAATCAATTAATCACAAAATTAAAATTATGCCATCATAAAATATTCTATCTTGTTTGACCAATAATAAAATATTAATATACTTTAGTTCTATTATCAAATTATAAGGAAAATATACAAAATACTTACATAATTAGATCCAATCAATCATCAAAACATTTTATACCATTTCAAAATTCAAATCATGCCTAAATTATCCATCTATCACATTCCATTTATAAATCAACATTGAATATACATTTGCTATTTTAATTCATGCTCATACTCAGTCAATGGAAGTTCTATTGTTAAGTACTTTACTTTATATATCAAACCATATTTATTTTATAGCACGCGTCACAAAAGAAATTTCATATACTAACATAGTTTTTAGGAAAAGTGAAATTTATTTCATAGTCAATGTGTATAAGATATTCTTATCTTTATAAAATTTATTTGTAACATTTACTCTTTATATATATTTGGTTCAATTTAAGCCCATAACATATATGTATGAACAAATCAATAAGAATACATGGTTCCCATTACCAGCCTTTTCAATAATGTTATTACCGGCCTTTTCAACAATTTCATTACTGGCCTATTTAAATTATAATACCATCACCGATTTTTTAAATAATAGTGTCATCACTAGATTTTTAAATAATAATGTCATTACCGGTATTAAGATTATATCGCGCGCATATATATATTTTTTCCCTTGATTGGTATGTCAACTATCCACTATTCTAGTTCTAGACTAGCCATATTAGGGCTTTAACATTATTTTCAATATTTCTAATACCACACACACACACACACACACATATATATACCAATAAGATTCAGATTTCCAATAATTATCTCACATATACATCATGCCATATGAAAAAGACCAAAATGTAATTTTTATTCTTACGGCAGATTATGGCCTTAGGCTTGAACCTCAATTTTGGCCAATTTCTAGTTTGATTCAAACCTTATAGTCTTCCATGAACTTTTACCTTAATGTCTTAGCTTCAATTTGTAAAAAGAATCATTAGAATCCAAATTTTTTATCAATAGTTATCGCCAATTTACGATTAGTGTTCATTCGAAATATACTCGGTATTTTCTTAGTACTTCTAGGTTCGAGATTTTCTAGTTAATATTTCACCTAATTACAACCCAAATTGAAACTTATGTTCTTCATAGAATTTTTAATACTATGAGTTAACTATTTTCAATTGGTTTCACATCAAACCAATTACTACAATATAAGTTATGATTAAATTTATCAAGATTATTCTAGTGAGTTTATAACGGGGCATTTATTGGACTAATTGCACATTAATTAATTTAATAACCCTATGCAATCATACTTATATCCAAAATTTCCAAACCTTAAATACATGCATAAATCTCAATATTTGACTCCAATTTACCACAAAACTTTTGAGACAATAATTTAACACACATTTCATGGTTATTATGGCATGCAAAATTTTTATCAAAGAAGTACATACCACAACAATTATTTCATACTCTTAAGTATACCATTACCCTCATACATATTTATTATACATTCAATAACCACCTATTAATTCTTATTCATAAATATATCATAATACGTAAATTCATCACTTTTCAACAATTCATATATATTAACAATACAACAAATCATTTCAAGCTCATAATTATGCCACATTATATAAAATTACTAATTAAACATACAAAAGCACATTCAAATATATAAAGTGGCGAACTAAAATGCAAATATATATAGACCTCAATGGAAAAATCCAAACCTGTGGAGATTGTTTATTCTTCTAGATGGTTACCTCCTTCTTCAACTTGTTAAGAGCCTAATTTGAAAATATAATTGACCAATACATTATCAGAATACTTATTCTTAATTTGGTTTAAATAAATAACTAAAATTTATCCTGAGTTGCAACGTGACCTTTTAAGATTGTTGACTCTATAGCTTTTTCTATACTTACCCAATTTATGTGATTCTTATTTCTAATTAAATTTAACACATAATATTATAATTTCATAATTTTTGAAGTATTGTACAATTTTTGGTGCAATTTCAAACTTTGTCCCGTCTTATGCCCTTAGGTAGTTTCAAAATACCATCTTTAAAAATTCATATCTTGCAACATGAAGATTATATTGTTACAAAACTTTGTAATTAGAATGACCAATATAGAACATTTTTCATGTTTACTATTTTATGAATTTGACCTCTAAAAATCTTAATTAATAGCAATAAAGTGACCGATCTAGCATAGAGTAACCACCTGACCAATGTCCTTTATTATAGTTATAACTCACAAAATACACCATATTTTAAGGAAAAGGTCACAGGAGTTTAGCTAACACAGGTATAAAACTTTTATATTTGAACTTTTGTTAATTCAGTGTATAGTAGCTCAAAAATAAGGACGAATTTGCAAAAGCTGTACAGGTACTAGAAGCAGTTCAATTAAAGGAACATACAAGATTCATTTTACTATAACTCAGCCTACACAACAAAGCTTTAAACAAAATTTGGTAGAAAACTAGAACACAAATAAGGCTACAACTCTTATGTTTTAAGCTTCCATTAATTTGGCCCTTAAAATGATCAAAATGAGCAAAAAGAGTACAATATCCTATTGATACTCTTACAAAAACCAGTCTTAATCAATTACATATCTCTTTCTTTATTTATATAGCCATAAACCTAAGACATCAATTTATAAGTTTCATATTTAACACTTTTTCAGAATCAATCTCTATGGATATTCAAATTGGGATGCAAATATAGCTACAACACAACCTTAACAACTCTAAACAACATAAAAACAATGAAGGGAAAATTACTTACTAAGAACAAATTGATTTGAAGTGAATTTGATACAAATCTTGAGAGAATGATTGAAGAAAATAGGACTGCTTTTGTTGTGAGAGAAGAAGAATGGAGATGAGATTAGAAAAATGTAGAAGCTACCCTTTTATAGGGCCAAATGGCCACTCCACAGCCTAACCCATCTAATTCCCCATCCATTAGGGTTTTTTTTTGTCAACTTCTTTTTCTTTTTTCTCTCTTTTTTTAACTTATTTATTTATTATTATTATTTCTACATTTTTATATGTATTTCGTGCCATTAGCCTTTACTAAAATGCAGTTTAATCATGTGGTCTAATATAACCAAATTAACTATGTTAATCAATTCAATTTATCTTAATTTCTAATTTAGTCATTTATTTAATTTTGTTCATGATGCCTCTCGTGTAATATCTATGTATATCATTCTAATACTTATGCTTGCTAAGCCCTAATTAGTGGGCATTACAGTGTTGGTCAATTATGTGATAAGGGACATAATGTAACCTTTGAACATTCTAAATGTTTTGTGATCCAAATTTTGGATAGTAAAGTTATTTATAACGCTGAAAGGGTTAATAATGTGTACACAATCGATCTAACCTCCTTGGCTAATCAATGTTTTGAGTCTTTTATAGCCATTAAGGATGACATATGAGTTTGGCATAGAAGACTTAGACATGCTAACATGGAGCTCATTGGAGATCTAAGTAAATATGAACTAGTCATTGGCTTACACAAGGTCAAACTCTAAAAGGACAAGGTTTGTGGAGCATGTCAAATGGGAAAACAAGTAAGAAGCTCTTTCAAACCAAAGAACAAGGTGAGTACTACTAGGCTCCTTCAATTATTGCATATAGATTTGTTTGGACCTTGCAGAGTTGCTAGCCTTGGTGGTATGCACTATGCATATGTAATTGTGGATGATTACTCTAGATTTACTTAGGTATCCTTTCTTGCTCATAAAGATGATAGTTTTAATGCTTTTAAAATTCTTACAAAACTTATTCAAAGTGAAAAATATTTTAAGATCTCTTCTATTAAGAGTTATCACGGAAAAGAATTCGAAAATGATTCTTTTAAGTTATTTTTTTTTTAAATGAGCATTAATCATAACTTTTCTTCCCTAAGAACTCCTCAACAAAATGGGGTTGTTGAAAGGAAGAATAAGGCATTAGTTCATATGGATAGGACTATGCTTAATGAGTATAATCTTCCTAAATACTTTTGGATCGAAGCCATTAACATTGCATGCTACATTTCAAATAGAATTTTCATAAGACCTTTATTAAATAAATCTCTTTATGAGCTATGAAATAGTAGAAAACCTAAGATTTCATATCTAAGAGTGAAATACCACAAGTACCAAGAGGGGGGTAAATTGGGATTTTTTAAAGGCATGGAAAAATAAAATTGAGCAATAAGGATCAAAAGTACACAATCGATTTATAGAGGTTTGGCCCTCTTAGCCTACTCCTTTCCCAACCTCGGTTGAGAGTTTTAATCTACTATCAATCTACTTTAGGGTATAGATTAAATCCTTACAAGCTTAAAGAAGCTATCTATGTGTTTTAAACTCAAGGCTGACATTCAAACCTTACAATGAGTATTAATTTCCCAACGCAAATCACTTAAATGCCTATTGAATGATTGCATAAATTCTAACATTTAATAACCTAAAGAACTCAAGAAAATTCAAGTTCTTCAAAAATACAATATAGAAGTAAGTGAGAGAAAGAGAGGTAGCTGAATAATTAAAGAACAAAGATGATTTTGAAGAAATTAGTACTTAATCAATTGTTCTCTTGCCTATGAAAGGCATAAATGACACCCTTTTGTACTTTGATAGTTGAAGTCGTTAAAGCTTCATTTAATGTAAATAAGTCCGTTGAGCTACCTTTAAAACAGAGTCTGCTACAATTAATGCAATAAGTCATGGGTGTGATTGGCAACTATCACAAGCATTACTGTTATTGTGACTTTGAATAAAAAATCCCGCCTTCGATAGTCATGGGTGTGACTTGCTAAGTAATGGGCATAACATTTTTCTTAGTTATGACTCAGGGCGTGAACCAGGTTAGGAACCCTTCTGGATGGTTTTTGGTACAAAGTCAAGGGCATGATAGTAATGAGCCATAGGTGTGACACTTCATTTGGTCGTGATTCAAGGTGTGATCCAGGTTGGGAACCCTTGTAGATGCTTTTTGGCACAAAATCATGGTCATGATAGCAATAAGTCATGGACATGACAATTTGCTTAAAAGTGATTGAAAGTATGATTCCGGTTATGAATGCTTACAAACTTAATTAATTGACTGGATATTTGATTAAATTGAGCTTAGCTTATGTGTAGATGTAGAAATCAGTCTTTAAAGAATACTTGATGAAGTTTGTTTGCTTTTCAATTAAGAGAAATCCATATCACACTTAAACTATTGAAATAGTTAGATTACTATTTCCTAATTATTTGTGATCATCAAAATTACGAGAATACCCCTTAAGGTTCAATAAAGAGTATTTGGAAGCAAGTGCTTTATATTGAATACTAAGGATAATCTTAAAAAATTTGATATTAGAACCGATGAAGGCATCTTCCTTGGCTATGCAAACTCTAGCAAGTCTTATTGAGTTTTTGGCTTTGTAAACTCTACCAAGTCTTATTAGAGTTTTTAATAAAAGAACTTTAATTGTTGAGGAATCTATGCATGTTGTATTTGATGAATCTAATCTCTTTGAGCGGAGAAGGGTAGCTGTTGTTAATGATTTTATAGGTTTATTTGAAGAGCCAACTCAATAAGGAACCAACGATCAAAGCCAACCTCCAAATACATGTCAAGAGATTGTAGTAGTTGATCCTCCTAAGGATGAAGTTGGAGATGCACCAATGGTCCTTCAAATTCAAAATTATGAAGGTCGGCCTAAAGAGTGACAATTCAAGAAAGACCATCCTAGAGACCTTATCATTGATCAAAAGGGGTAACTACTAGACACTCTTTTAAGCATCTTAATACTCTAGCCTTTATCTCTCAAATTGAACCTAAACATGTTGATGATGCTTTTATGTGATGAGAGTTGGGTGCTTGCCATGTAAGAAAAACTCAACCAATTTGAGAGAAATAAGGTATGAACTTTAGTCCCTTGACCTAAGAATTATCCTATTATTGGCACTAAATGGGTGTTTAGAAATAAACTTGACGAAAGTGGTGCCATTACTAGGAATAAGGCAAGGTAAGTGTCTAAAGGCTATAACCAAGGAAAAGGAATAAACTATGATGAGACCTTTGCTTCCGTTGCAAGGTTGGAAGCTATTAGAATGTTGCTTGCATTTGCATCATACATGAATTTTAAGTAATATCAAATGAATGTTAAAAGTGCTTTTCTTAATGGTTATGTTGAGAAGGAAGTTTATGTTAAGCAACCTTCGGGTTTTGAGCAACATGATCTTCCAAATCATGTTTTTAATCTTACCAAACCTGTATATGGCTTGAAGCAAGCCCCTAGAGCTTGGTATAAGAGGTTGAAGTAATTTTCTTTTGCAACATTGTTTTTCAAAAGGTAAGGTTGATACAACTCTTTTCATTAAAAGGCTAAGTATGACATTCTCATTGTGCAAATCTATATGGATGATATTATATTTGGTGCTACTAATGAGTGCTTGTGTGAAGAATTCTCTACATGTATACAAAGTGAGTTTGAGATGAGTATGACTAGGGAGCTTAAGTTCTTCCTTAGTCTCCAAATCAAACAATGTTCAGATAAGATCTTCATTAATCAAGCTAAGTACACCAAGGATTTGCTCAAAAAGTTTAGGATGGATGGAGCTAAGGCAAGAAAGATTCCTATGAGCACAACCATCAAACTTGACAAAAATGAGAATGGTAAACAAGTTGATGAAAAGAAATATCGAGGTAGGATCGATAGCCTTCTTTATCTTACCATAAGTAGACCCAATATTATGTATGTCGTATGCTTATGTGCACATTTTCAATCTTGTACTGGAGACTCTTATTTACATGCTGTTAAAAAGATATTAAAGTATTTGATTGGGGCACAACATTTAGATTCATGGTATCCATTCATTTGATCCTATAGCTTATTTGAATGTGGATCATGCCGGGAGTATTCTTGATAGAAAAAGTACTTCAGGTACTTATCAATTTTTGGGAAACTCCATTGTGTCTTAGTTTGGTAAGAAACAAAATTCTATGGCATTATCCACCACTAAAGCAGAATATGTTTCCATCGGTTGTTGTACTCAAGTATTATGGATACAACAACAACTTAAGAATTTTGGATCGGATCTTAATAACAGTCCTATTAAATGTGATAATACGAGTGCTATTAATCTTTCTAAAAATTTAATTCAACATTCAAAAAGCAAATATATAGATATTAGACATCATTTCTTGCGTGATCATGTGAACAAAAGTGATATTATGCTTGAATTTTTTGATACTACCAACTAACTTGCTGATATTTTTCCTATACCTCTTTGTGAGGAAAGTTGAACTTCATTACAAGAGAAATTGGCATGTTAGATGGTAGTTCCTTGTGATGTTTGTTAAATCATTCATTATGTGAACCTCGAGTGATTATATGTTGCTTAATTATCTTGATCATACTTTAAAATGCCACATTTAATCTAGTTTACGTACAAATTCATTTTCTAAAATTGTTTTTTGATTATTCCTATATGTCACTAAACACCCCTTTTACTCTTTATTTGCCACGGGTTAATTCTAGATGTTCATAACCAAGTTCCCATTTGGTTTCACTATTTTTGCTCTTAACTCCACAAGAGTCACAGGCATGACTATATGTGTTATGACTGTGACTCATTTAGGTTTAGCAAAAATAAATGTTACCAAACAGAGTCAAGAGTGCAATCACATTTAGACCCTTTTTCCAACTAGGACCTTCGACAGTAACGAGTGTGACTATCCTAGTAGTCATACCCTTTAAATTTCTTTTCTTTTTCTCTCTCCTCACTTTTTCTTTTCACCGATGCATCTCTCTCTCTCTCTCTCTCTCATTTCTCTCCATTTTTTCTAGCCACAAAAACTCCTATTCTTACATATTTTATTTCCTTTTTGCCACTAACTTTTACATCCTTTTCCCTATAAAACTATTTTAACCCACTCAAATCGCTTTTTCCTCCCTAAAACCGGCGTGTAATCCTTCCTCTTCATCTCTATGATTTCGGCCTCCTCTGGAACCATCTTCTCTCGCCTCAAATCCCTCTTCTCACGGTGGTATTTATTGATTTACAAGTGCATCATGTCTTCGATAGGAGAATTGTGATGCACCACATATACAACAGGAATATGCCTATTATATCATGCTAACAGGAATAATCTCATTATATAGATAAAATGTCATTATTTGTGCTTATCTTGTCTTACTGCTGATTATTTCTTGTCATCTTATGTGCAGTAATCATACACATATTCTGGGTTCATATCAGTATGACTAATAATTTTTTTTCACACATCAGTATATAGTTTCGGGCTTTACGCCTCATGCATGTACAAAATATATAACATAATTGTGTCACATACAAGCCACAAATACTACCCCTATATGCTTGAATATACAAAATACAAAACATGATAGATAGACCACAAATCAGGTCTCAAATGTCCTCTTCTGATATGGGCTCTATCTAACTTCTCTTTAACAACTTCTACTATCTACAAGCTCCTTGACCTATATGAGAAAAACTCATACTAAGCTATCTCTAGTTTAGTCATACATATATGCATTGAGATTTTCCCATGCATCAAATAGGTATACATCACAAAATTTATCATAACTTCATATATCATGGTATATGAACATATTAATCAGCCTTGTAGTAAATAAACAAGTTATGTATTAACTATATATAGTAACCATGTTCATATTATACACTTACTTTATACTTTTACTATTATACTTATTATCAATATCTTTCATTTATCAATTCTTCTGTCTTATTCATTTTTTTCTACAAATAATTTCGACAAATAACCCAAGCCTCATTCCTGAACTATCCGGATATAGGGTATGAAGTAGTGCACCCAATCTAGGGCTAAACATCCTACTCACTTTGTATACAAGGTATGAAGTAGATGTACCCAGTCTAGGGCTAGACATCCTACTCATCATTCACTGTAATCTGTATGCTTGTTCGAACTCCCTTAAGTCAAGCGTGCTCACCCAAACTAGGGCTCAGCTAACTTGACCAAGTATAATGGACATGAGTACCAAAAACAGGAGCACTCAGTCTAAGGCTAGACAACCTAATCCTCACTCATACATCTCATCAATACATATCGCTTATCCCCTTCATGATGCATCATTTATCCTAAAGTAGTCATCAAGTAGAGAAATGAGCATTTATACCAAAGTATCTCTTTGTTTACAATTACATTCTTTCTTGTTTTCATCATATCATATATAGTTCATGCATGTTCATATATCACATTTATGCATATCAAAATGTTTTCATATGTTTTTACATCATACTTTAATATTTGTGCATGATCAATATGTAACGGACCCACCAAAATATCATTTAAACATAAGTCATTATTGCTATGAATAATACCTTCACAGCCATAACAATTATGGCTGGCTATGAAACCTAGTTGTGAAGGCTACTAGACTTAACCTTTATGGTCATGATAATTTCAGTATGGTTGTGATGCCAGTTGTGAAAGATCCTAATTTGTGCCTATAGTCAAATTTTATCAAAATTCCACTTCTAAACCCTTCCTAAACATGTATAAAAATCATCTATGGTCATTGGACACAAATACAATCAAGTTATCACAACTTAAATCATCCCTCTAAAATGGGTCACAATCGAACTCACAACTCAAGCTTTACATACATTGTACCCATTTTAACAAATATGTCATTTTCTTGTTCATATAATTATACATATTCAAACACTCTGATTAACCTTTCTAACATGTAATATACTATTTCATACTTTTGAATTCATTAATAAAATATCACTGAGTAAATACGCATGCTTAACTACTATATATGCACATATTTCATTTTATACCCGCATTTATTACATTTAAAGGGCAAATAACAATGCATTTATGTACAAACCTCTATTAAGAGCTTGAGAAAAACTCAACTGAAGTGCTGCTCCTCCCTTTTTAACTTGTTTTCTTATCATAAACAATGTCATATATCAAATACTATATCAATGGTGATATGTGAAAAACATAAAACTAACTCATACTCCTCAAACAACAATTATTATGCATGATTCAACTCCATATCATGATATCTCACTTCTAATAACTTCAAAGAACATGAATACGTATAAAATCCTAACACCCTTCATCTTCATCAAAGGGTTTCCATCCAAACAACACAATCACCTTATATAACTTCATAATCATAGTAAAGAGATGATTTTCTCACATTTTCTTAACTTTTGATGGCAGAAAATGTAACACCTTATACCTGTGGCTATTACTTATACTTATATCATATTATCATGTATTGCATAGAATAAGATATGGTCCTTTTTATAATGAGGGATAAATTTTTTTTTTAAATCATATAACATTTCACTTTGTAGCATTTAGCAATTCAGCAAAGAATAACAGCTTGATTATATATATATATATATATATATCACATCATTGTGTATTCACTATATTATACATGTACAGACATACAGTCCAAAACATAAAAGACATGTCCCTATACATATGTGCAATGCAAGGAGAGAGATTGGTGAGGCTCGGCCGGTGACTTGTGATCCATGTCTTCTATATGTTATACACCTCCAAAATAAGCTAGTTACTCTTCTTTGCCTGAAAGATGATGCAATTTGATGAGTTGCAACTCAATGAGAATAATTATCAAATGCTTTCTAAAGTACCAAGCCAATCACAGTTAAAAGTAATAATCGTCATTCCTAAACATTTTATATGTCATTCTATTTATTAATATCATATCAATATAAATCATATTAAATCATGTAAACAATTCATTTGCTTATGCTTATGTCATTTTCTTTTTGTTGTGACTAGGCTAAATAAACAATGTCCTGGATTTCCATATGAACATTTGCATTTGCTAGCTAGCTTGATCATTTGTAACATTTGCACATTTGTTAGGCCATAGGCCTTTTCTTTTGCTTTTGAACATTTGTTTGGGCCATAGGCCTCTTCTTTTGCTTTATAA
>CATIWF010010029.1:0-27926 GCA_949630135.1 Balakata baccata | reverse complement strand
GGATTTAAAAGGCGTTGTGACTAGCTAAATGGCATTGTAAAGCAAAAGAAGAGGCCTATGGCCCAAACAAATGTTCAAAAGCAAAAGAAAAGGCCTATGGCCTAACAAATGTGCAAATGTTATAAATGATCAAGCTAGCTAGCAAATGCAAATGTTCACATGGAAACCTGGGACAGTGTCTGTTTAGCCTGGTCACAACAAAAAGAAAATGACATAAGCATAAGAATAAGCAAAAGAAATGTTTACATGATTTAATATTATTTATATTCATATGATATTGATAAATAGAATGACATGCAAAATGTGTATGAATGACAATTACTACTTTTAACTGTGATTGACTTAGTACTTTAGAAAACTTTTGATAATTATTCTCATTGAGTTGCAACTCATCAAATTGCATCATCTTTCAGGCAGAGAAGAGTAATTAGCTCAATTTGGAGGTGCATATCATATAGAGGACATAGATCACAGGTCACCGGCTAAGCCTCACCAATCTCTCTCCTTGCATTGCACATATGTATAGGAACATAACATTTGTATTTTGGGTTGTGTATCTGTATATGTATAAATTACTAAATATGAAATGATGTGTAAATGTGTATTTGGCTTTAACCTTTCTAACTAAAATAATTAAACATAGTGTCTGAATTGTTAACATATGTGATGCTTAGCTGTCAAATGTTGCAAAGTGATAATGTTATATGATTCAAAAAAAAAATTATCCCTCATTATAAACATGACTATGTCTTATTTTATGTAATATATGATACTATGATATAAGTATAAGTGATATTCATAGGTATAAGGTGTTACATATTTAGTGGTATATAACAACATATATATTTAATCTTCATGTATGCACGAATACTATATACATCTATAGATAAATATGTATGCATGAGCATATGTATCACCACATCCAAGAAATATGTGTCAACATAACATAACACACCACACAATATATCATAAATAGAATAACATACTTTAACTCATATGGATTATTTTATCATGCCTTACCTCATACTTATCAAGTTAGAATGTTATGATAGTTTTACCCTTATACTCTAAACTTGACTAAATTGGATATGAACACCAAGGCTACTCCGAGTCACTTAGGAACTCCGCCCGAGAAAAGATCATCTTAATGTTTTAAGGGTGTCACTCCAAACATACCCTTCAGTATATGGGTTTCATTCCTAAAATGGTCAATTTCATGCCTAAGTAGTACCAAACTCCCTCAATAGTATGTCATCTATCCTAACTCTAGTCCTAGTAATTGGGTCTTATCCTTCTCATAATTTTCCATAATAAAATAGACAACTTCAGCATGTCATTCATAATAACAATATTATTTCATGGCATAATTCAACATACACAATTTAAAACTCATAAAGAAAATCACATTACAAACACCCTAGGGTCCGTCCAGGTGGAACCGACCTACAACATTCACAATCACTCATAATACATTCCATACATTGCAAATTCATCGTCTTCAACTTACAGGTCTATTGATGAAAACATACAGATTCATCATTAATAAGCCATAGGTTCATTAGTTAACTCATGTAGTGACAAATATCAAATATTCAATTAAATCCACATGTGGTTATATACAAATATTAATAAAGTTTTACCAACTCTAAATTTATGGATCTTATGGCTCTTGAGGGTCTCCAATTGATTGTAAACCTAATTTAACAGTACATTTGATTAATAAATTGATAGAATATTTATTTTTAATTTATTTTAAACAATTAACTAAATTTTATAATAAGTGGCAGTATGACCTCCTAGGACTATTCAACTTATAACTTTTTTTTTTATATTTGTCCAATTTATATAATTCTTAATTCTAATTAAAGCTAAAACATAACACTATAATATATTAAAATTTCATAATTTTTGAAGTATTACACAATTTTTAGTACAATTTTAAATATTGTCATGTTTCCTGCCCTTATATAGTTTTGAAACTCTTTTAAAAATTCATATCATATAACTTGTAAGTTATATTATAGTAAAACTTTATAGACACTTATAAAGGTCAATGTGGATCATTATTTATATTTATAACTTTTCTATATACTACCTCTAAGATCCTCAAACAGGAGGGAATATCTAACTAGTCTAGTACATGGTAACATCCTGACCAATCCTAATTTTTATTAACATAACTCATAAAGTACTCAATACATTAAGGTAAGGTTTTCATAGAAGTTTAGCTAAGATATAGAGCTAAAATTTTTATTTTTATACTTTGATTAATTCGGGCCATAAAGAGCTCAAAAATTAGGATAAAGAAGCTGGAGTAATACTGATACATAGAAAATAGCTATTATCAAAGGAACAGTCATCAATCTCTTTGCAATAACTCAACCTACAACAAGAATATAAGCACGAAATTTGGTATAAAGATAGAGAACATGTAAACTACAAATTTTATGTTTGAAGCTTTCACTGAATAGACCTTTAATAGGATGAAAATAAATGAAAAATGTACTGAATTCTATTGGTACACTATCTAAAACCACTGACACTTCTTTAAGGATATCTTTTAATACACATCAAATTATTCAAATAATAATATATAAATAAAACATAAATCTACAACTTTTATGTTTGGAACTTCTTAAAATTCATTTTCTAGGATCACAAAAATAATGCCCAAATTTCTACCATGAAAACAGAGTTCCTAAGAAGAAATATGTTTACTAGCAACACACCTAACAACTTTTAGTCTATTTTTTTGCAACTCAAAAACTCAAGAGAGATTAATCAACTTACTAAAGATCAATAGACTTGTTTTGTAGCTGGAACTTGTAGGGAAAAATGGAGAAAATGAAGACAAGAAGAAGAAATGTGAAAGGCGATCAATTATTTAAAATCCTAATTTATACTTCTCCCCACTAGAATTTTCTTTTTTTTTTCCCTTTTTTTCATATTAATAATAATAATAATATTATTATTATTTCATTAATCAACTCAATTAAACAGTCTAATCACTTTGTTTCATATTAACTAAATTAAATATATCAATCAATCCTATTTATTTTAATTTCTCATTGAGGCACTTATTATTTATTTATTTATTCTTCTCTCTAAACAACTTATTTATTCTAATTGAACCTTAATTAGCGAACGTTACAAATCTCTCCCCCTTAAAATGTTTCGTCCTCGAAACATACCTGATACCTCATTATTGAACAACTGGGGGTATTGAGGTTTCATCACTTCCTCGCTTTCCCAAGTTGCTTCTTCCATTGCATGATTTCACCATATAACTTTCACTAATGGTACCTGCTTGTTTCTAAGCTCCTTAGTCTCTCTTTCTAGAATTTGGACTAGTTCTTCTTCATATATCAAATCTTGTCTCACTTGTATGCTCTCAGCTGGTATAATATGAGAAGGATATGAACTATATTGTCTTAACATCTATACATAAAAAATATTATGTATCATACTTAACTCTAGTGGTAAAGCAATTCTATATACAACTGGTCCAATTCTTTCTAATTTTTCATATGGTCTGATGAATCTTGGGCTTAGCTTGCCTTTTTGCCGAATCTCAACACTTTCTTCCAAAGAGATACTTTAAGGAAAACTTTGTCTCCTACATAATATTCAATGTCTTGTCTTTTAAGGTCAGTATATGATTTTTGTCTATCCGAAGCTGCCTTAAGCCTTTCTCGAATAATTCTTACCTTCTCCTCCATCTCTTACACTACATCTGGCCCAACTAGCTTCCTCTTGCTAAGCTCTATCCAATATAAAGGTGTTCAACACTTCCTACCATATAGTGCCTCATATGGGGCCATTTGAATGCTGGACTGATAGCTGTTATTGTAAGCAAATTCCATCAAAGAGATATATTTGTCCTAACTACCTTCAAATTCAATGATACAACTTCTCATCATATTCTCTAAGATCTGAATAACTCTCTCCGATTGTCTGTTTGTCTGGAGATGGAAAGCTGTGTTGAAATTAAGTTTAGTACCTAGAGCTCGTTGCAAGCCACCTCAAAATTGAGATGTAAATAGGGGATCCCTATATGAAACAATAGAGATAGGCATTCTATGAAGTCGTACTATCTCATTAACATAAATCTTTGCCAATTTGTTTAGCTGGTAGTCTTTTTTGATAGGCAAAAAATGTGTTGACTTTGTCAGCCTATCCACTATGACCCATATAGCATCATGCTTCTTTAGTGTCAAGGGCAATCCAACCACAAAATCCATGGTAATCCTCTCCCATTTCCATCCCGGGATAGTGATTGGGTGCAACAATCCTGAAGGTACCTGGTGCTCTATTTTAACCTACTAACAAGTTAAGCACCTCGCAGTATAATCTGTAATGTCCTTTTTCATACCTGCCTACCAATATTTGCTTCTTAACTCTTGGTAGATCTTGTTGCTTCATGGGTGCATCACATATTTGCTTTCATAGGCCTCTCCTAGGATTCTCTTTCTTAGATTCTCAATATTAGGTACACATAACCTACCCTAATAGTATAGTTTACCATCTAAAGCAATGGTTAACTCGAGTCTCTCCCCCTTAGAGACCAAATTAACTAACCCAACTAACTTGCTATCATGCTTCTATGCATGTTTGATCTCCTGGATAAGAGTTGGCTAAATGTGCAACTCTACTACAGTCTTTCTACTCAGAGCTTCTGCTACTACATTAGCCTTGCTTGGATGGTAATCTATCAGACAATTGTAATCTTTTATCAATTCAAGCCATCTTCTCTGTCTCAAATTCAACTCTTTCTCTGTGGGTAGATACTTCAAGCTCGTATGATCTATGTAGATGAAACACTTTTCTCCGAATATATAATGGTGCTAAATCTTTAATGCAAAGACTATAGCTGCTGACTCTAAATCATGTGTAGGATAATTCTTCTCATGAGGTTTCAGCTGTTTGGAAGCATAAGCAACCACTTTTCCTTCTTGCATTAATATACAATCTAAGCCATTATGAGAAACATCACTATAAATGACATACTCCTTATTAGGGATCGACTATGTCAAAATTGGAGCCTTTGTAAGCATTCTCTTGAGTTTAACAAAACTAGCTTGACATTTTTCTGTCCATTCGAACTTAACATCTTTCCTTAAAAGTGTTGTTAAAGGGGAAGTAATCATTGAAAAACCCTTGATAAACCTTTTATAGTAACCTGCCAAACTAAGGAAACTCCTAACCTCAATCACATTCTGTGGAGGCTTCTAATTCACAATTGCATCAATCTTGCTAAGATCAACTTTAATACCTTCTACTGATACAATGTGTCCTAGAAATGTCATCTCATTCAGCCAAAACTCACATTTTGAGAGTTTGGCATAAAGCTTGTGTTCTCTAAGTGTCTGTAACACTATCCTCAAATGCTTCTCATGATCTTTGGAAAATACCAAAATATCATCAATAAAGACAACCACAAATTGATATATATACATATGGCCTAAAGATCATGTTCATAAGATCCACAAATGCTGCAGGGGCATTGGTTAACCTAGATGGCATAACCAAAAACTCATAATGGCCATATCTGGTTCTGAATGTTGTCTTAGCTATATCCTCCATCTTTACCTTCAATTGATGATAACCCGATCTCAAGTCTATCTTGGAGAACACTCATGCACCCTTAAGTTGGTAAAAAAGATAATCAATCTGTGGCAGTGGATACTTGTTCTTAATTGTCACCTTATTCAACTGTTCTTAATCGTCACCTTATTCAACTGCCTGTAGTCTATGTATAGCCTTATAGATCCATCCTTCTTCTTCACAAAAAGTACTGGTGCACCCTAAGGAGAAACACTTGGTCTTATGAAAACTTTATCAGGAAGCTCCTGTAATTGAGCCTTAAGCTCCTTCATCTTTGATGGTGCCATTTTGTATAGTATAGATG
Source organism: Balakata baccata (assembly GCA_949630135.1). NCBI lineage: Eukaryota > Viridiplantae > Streptophyta > Magnoliopsida > Malpighiales > Euphorbiaceae > Balakata > Balakata baccata. The sequence continues at coordinate 22,018 of CATIWF010010029.1, read as the reverse complement.
AAATAAGAGTCGTGCCTGGAGTAAGTTCAATAGAAAAGTCTACCTCTCTCTCAGGTGGTAGACTTTGTAACTCTTATGGAAACACATATGGAAATTCCCTAACAATAGGGATATCTTCAAGATCTGGACTTCCCTTTCTAGTGTCAATGATATGAATTAAGTAAGCTTCACATCCTTTCCTCATAATCCTCTTGGCCTTCATCATACATATGACTTATGGAAATTGTGGCACTAACTTGCCTCTTACCATAATCTATTTCTAATTAGCAATCTTAAGTATCACTAGCTTAGACTTGTAGTATATCACTGCCCTAAGCCAAGAAAGCCAATCCATGCCTAGGATAGCATCATACTCATGAAAAAGCAACTTAATAAGATCCATATGAAACTCTTTCCCATGTACAACTAAAGGACATTCTCTAAACACTTTGTTCACTACCATATTGTGACCTAAAGGATTTGAGACTTCAATCCCATAATCTAAATTTTCACTGACCATACTGTATTAACCAACCGTATTCGTGTAGAGATAGGAATGTGTAGAACTTGGATCTATAAGAGCATATAAATCAAAACTATGCAAAGAAAACATACCCACAATAACATCTATGGTGGTTTGATCCTTCTTTACCTTCATTACATATGCTTTTGCAGGTGTACGATTGGACCCTGGCCGATTTACTATCTCTAAGGCTTTTGGTCTTTGTCTTCCCTTGCCACCTCTAAACTGTCCTCGACCTCTGCCCCTTGTAGATGCTGAAGCTTAAGTCTGTATAGGAGTTCAACGAATAAAGTGGGGGCAATCTTTCTTAAAATGATCTATAGACCCACAGTTATAGCATATTGCAGGTCCCCAACATTCCCCTCTGTGTTTTTAGCCACAAGATGTACACTCCGGTGCCGGTTTTCTCTGAGTATGAATCTGACTACTAGTAGTAGTAAAAGTGGCTCTAAAGGGTGGTCCCTACCTAGTGAGAATTGAATGAGTACGACCCTAACTCTATCCCTTCTACTGAAACTGACTTGGACCTGTGCAAGCTTTCTTGCTCGATGTCTAGGTGGCACTGAAAAAAGGCTTCCTGAAGTCTTTTCTTGATGACTTACTAGGCCTCTTCAAATTCTTCATCTTTTCCACACTAATAGTTGATGCAACTAATTAGAAGAATTCATGTTACCTATTTGAAACCATATGAAACCCAATGTTTACATCTAAACCCTCCTTGAACCAGTGGCACTTATTAGACTCATTTGCAATAATCCTAGCTACATACCTACTCAGTCTGGTGAACTTCCTCTCATACTCAACCACTGTCCTACCCCTCTGTCTTAGATTGAAGAACTCATATTTCTTCTTATCCCTATAAACCCGTGGCATATACTTATCTTTGAACTCTGTCACAAAGAACTCCTAAGTAAATGGTTGTGGTGCAAACGGTTTCATCACAACTGACTTCCACCAAGTATATGCATCCTCCTAAAGTAATGATACTGCATACTTTGCCTTAAGATCATCCAGGCAGTAGAGATCATCAAATACTCTCGCTGTCTGCTCTAGCCAAAACTCAGCAGTAGCTGGATCGTCCTCACTTCTGCCTATAAAATTTATAGCTCCATAATTCCTAACTCTGTCCAACTGCACTTTCGGTTGTTGTGGAGGTGGTGGTGCCTATGACATCATCTGTGCTATCCTTTGTAGCAAAGCTAAGATCTGCTGAGTCACCGAGTCCAGAATCTAGTAAGCCTAGATTCCCGTTAGTGATTGTGAAGATAGGGCAACAGCTGACCCTTTAATACTAACCTGATAGGTTGATCTCTCTCATCACACTCTGGAGAACTGTTACTACCATCCACCTCATAGTCATTACTGGCCATATCTCTCTCGTACCTAACATGGAAGAGCCCACATTAGAGTCATATAGGACAATCAGATGTTTTGTGATACAACCCATCCCTACCTAGGTGTAGAATTGCTTAAACCTAAGCTCTGATACCAAAAATGTAAGACCCTGCCATATAATTAAGGAATATACCTCAACTATATAGAAATGTACTATATTGCTTATAAAGGTAAAACCTTCTTTTTAAAAAAAAAAAAAAAAATTTACACCATAGCCATGATTACTTTTCAAAATATAGAGTGAATTTTGATTGTAATATTTTTTTCAGATAAAAAAATAAACGCTTCAACCTGTCTAGAGTTACACAAAAATTCATCTTAAAATTTAAATTCTTTACATTTAAGTAATATATATAAATTTATATTCCCACCCAAAGAAAAATAACGAAAAGAAATAGTTGTATCACCAACTCCAACGGATTTGTCATGAACTTTTCTCTTTGGGCTTCTTCTATTGGTTAGCAAACGATCCACTATCTTCAATATGCGAGGGAAATCAACATTCAAACACTAAGCATAAAATGCTTAGTGGTACATAACAACATATAGATTTAATCTTCATATATGTATGAATAATATATACATTTATAGATGTATCACCACATGAGCATATGTATCACCACATCCAACAAACATGTATCAATATAACATAACACCACACAATATTTCATATATAGAATAACATACTTCAACTCATATAAGTTATTCCATCATACCTTACCTTATACTTATCAAGTTATAATGTTATGATTGTTTTGCCCTTATACTCTAAACCAGACCAACTTGGATACGGGCACCAAAGCTACTCCGAGTTACTTAGGAACTCCGCCTGAGAAAAGATCATCTTAATATTTCTAAGGGTGCCACTCTAGACATACCCTTCAATATATGGGTCTCATCTCCAAAATGGCCAATTTCAAGCCTAAGTGGTACCAAACTCCCTTAATGGCATGTCATTATCCTAACTCTAGTCCTAGCTAGAGTCATTGGGTCTTATCCTTCTCATAATTTTTCACAATAAAATAGACGATTTTAGCACGTCATTCATAATAGCAATCTTATTTCATGGCATAATTCAACATACACAATTTAAAACTCATAAAGAAAATCACATTATAAACACCCTAGGGTTCGTCCAGGTGGAACTAACCTACAACATTCACAATTACCCATAATACATTCCATACATTGCAAATTGATCATCTTCAACTTATAGGTTCATTGATCAAAACATACAAATTCATCATTAATAAGCCACGGGTTCATTAGTTAACTCATGTAGTTACAAATATCAAACATTTAATTAAATCCATATGTGGTCATGTACAAACCTTAATAAAGTTTTACCAACTCTAAATTTATGGAACTTGTGGCTTTTGAGGGTCTCCAATTGATTTTCAACCTAATTTAATAGTACATGTGATTAATACATTAATATAATATTTATTCCTAATTTATTTTAAACAATTAACTAAATTTTATAATAAGTGGCAGTATGACCTCCTAGGACTATTCAACCTATAACTTTTTTTATATTTATCTGATTTATGTAATTCTTAATTCTAATTAAATTTAATGCATAATTCTATAATATATTAAAATTTCATAATTTTTGAAGTATTACAAAATTTTTAGTGCAATTTCAAATGTTGTCTTTTTTCCTACCCTTAAACAGTTTTGAAACTCCTTTAAAAATTTATATTATATAATGTGTAAGTTATATTATTGTAAAACTTTGTAGAAACTTATAGAGGTCAATGCGAAACATTTTTCATATTTATAACTTTTCTATATATTGCTTCTAAAATCCTCAAACACGAGAGAAAATCTAACTGGTCCAACACAACCCAAACAGTCCTCATTGTTATTAACATAACTCATAAAATACTCAATATATTAAGATAATGTTTTTAATAAGTTTAGCTAAGATATAGAGTTAAAATTTTTATATTTACACTTTAGTTAATTCAGGCCATAAGAAGCTCAAAAATAAGGACAAAAAAGCTAGAGTAATACTGATACACAAAAAACAACTATAATCAAAGGAATAGTCATCAATCTCTTCGCAATAACTCAACTTATACCAAGAATATAAGTACGAAATTTGGTGTACAAATAGAGGACATGTAAAGCTACAACTTTTGTGTTTCAATCTTCCACTGAATAGGCCTCTAATAGGGTGAACATAAATAAAAACCGCACTGAATTTTGTTGGTGCACTATCTAAAACCAGTAACACTTCTTTAAGGATTTCCTTTTATACACATCAAATCATTCAAAACTATTTTAATATTACATAAATAAGACATAAATCTACAGCTTTTATGTTTATAACGTCTTAAAATTCCTTCTCTAGTATCACAAAAAGAGTTCCTAAGAAGAAATATGTTTACTAGCAACACACCTAACAACTTTTAATCTATTTTTTAGCAACTCAAGAGAGATTAATCAACTTACCAAAGACCAATAGACTTGTATTGTGGCTAGAACTTGCAGGAAAAAATGGAGAAAATGAAGAGAAGAAGAAGAAATGTGAAAGGAGATCAATTAGTCAAAACCTGAATTCATACCCCTCCCCTCACTCATTCTCATCCACCAGAAATTTCTTTTTTTTTTTGCTGTCTCTTTTTTTTTTATATTAATAGTAATATTATTATTTCATTAATCAACTCAATTAAACAATCTAATCACTTACTTCCATATTAACTAAATTAACTATATCAATCAATCCTATTTATTTTAATTTCTCATTGAGCAACTTATTATTTTTTTATTCTTCTCCCTAAATAAATTATTTATTCTAATTAAACCTTAATTAGCAAAAGTTACATAGGTTTGGAGCCGTAAAAGGAGTTAACCGAAGAGAAAGCCTAGATGTCAGTGCCATATTAGAGTAGAGTCAATTACTCATGCATTTATTATTATTTTTATTTTCCATTCATTCATCGAGATAATTATGAGAGTTATTATTTATTTATTATGATTATTGGATTCTGAAAAGGGATGTAATGATTGGGCGTGTTTAGTCCTGAATTGGTTTTATAGTTTTGATTATTAAGTATGAATGCATTATTTAGATATATGGTTACCGTGTTATGTATGAGATGAACATATTGAATTAGAAAAAGTCTTAAATCAGATATAAATTAATAGGTTTAACCAGACAGTTGTGTAGCATTCTCCTACGTAGTGGGATTTAGTCTGCTACGTAGTAAGGTGTTAAAAAAATGAAAGTATTATTCAATTAAATTTCTAAGAGAAAAGTGCAATCTTAATAGGAAATAAGAAAAATAAAATTATTACCTTAATATGATTCCAAGATGGCACTATGCTTATACCTTTCTCACCATCAACACGATATAGTTTATACACCCTACAAAATAAATATATTTCAAAACATCCATTCAATATAACAAAAAAAAAATATATTTGAACTATTAGCATAAGTGTTATAAATTTCTATGGTAAGGGGTTCTTCCACACATCCAAATTTTCTTTTGAGGTTGTTGAGAAAATCCATGAAAAAGATATCACTTCGTTCACAACAAAAAATAATCAACATCCAGTATTGACTTTAGAAATACCAATATGTTTAAATTAATAAAATGTGCATCAAATATGAATATGTAAATGTTATCTTACTCCTCAATATATGGCAGAAAAATGAAATTTTTCTCTTGCAGTACTTTCAGAACTGCCTTCATATAATTCTACAACGCTTTGGTAACCTTAGTACTGGTCATACATAGAAAACTTGGACAAAGAAAACTAATCGATGTTGATGATTGCTTGTCAAACCTATAAAGGTACCTGCATGCATGAACCACAAATTCGACCCAAGTTAATATTGCTTTTGAATATAGTAGTTCAATCTAACAAATATTAAATAAATATACTATAATCTTACAGCATAAAAACTTTTAGTACTAAGACATCAAGCCAATCTATAGAGGAGGTGATAGATGTCCTCTAGTCCGATCAAAAATTCATTGTCAAAATTTTGTAAGTACCAAACTAATTATTTCGGAAGGGGAATTTTGAACATGTACCCAACATCCCATTCGGAAGCCTAGTCATGCAAGTTGAGCATGTGACCGCTCAAACTTGCCATAATAATCTCGTTAACCAAAGGTGGAGGTTGCTTCATAGTTGATTGTTTTGTAAAACTGCTGCCTTGTATATCCACTTGCGCCTTCTTTGATGGTTGAATTTTACTTTTCTATCAATTCATAATATTATGATGTTATGATATAAATGAATTTAAGCGGTAATACTATTTATTTTAAAGAATTAGGCAGTGAGATAGAGAAATATTAATTGATACCCCTCCAAGTTCTATGTTATTAATTGACTTTGTGCAAATTGAGAGGACCTACTGTCATTCCCCTGCTGCAGCATCAACTTGCTTTGAAATTGAGCCATCTGCAGTATAACATTGCTTGTTATGCCTGAAGTTGTGTAACATCCTTGATAGTCCCAATATGCATTACTACATGCATTTCATTTGAATATGTTCATTTTATATATGTCATTCGCATGAAATACATGCATCTATATGGATTTTAGCTTTAACTTGTTCATGAGATACACTTGCTGTATGTCGGTTTATTGCAATAGTACTAAGTTGCACGTATCTATTTTATAACGTGAATAAGGATGACAAAATATTAGGAATAAAATTGAATAAAATGATTAAATTAGAATAAATAAAATTTGACATAATTAATTTAATTAAATTGGGCTACTTGTTTGATAGTATTTTGGTATTGATTAGTGGGATTAGATATATATAAATATGTCAAAAAGTAATAATAATAATAATAATAATAATAATAATAATAATAATAATAATAATAATAAATGGGACAAAAGAAGAAAGTAAGGCGATTACTTTTACTTAAGGAATTCTGTATGTGTTCCTTGCCTCATCCTATTCTTCCTCTTTCCATCACTATAAGAGCCTTCATTTCCTCATTTCCTCATTCATTTTAAGTGTTCCCATAGCTAGTTTGGGATAGCAAAGCCCCTTATTGATTAGTAACCATTTCTCCATCTTGAGCTATTTAGGGTTTGTAATAGACTGTGTTTTGTACACGATTTTTTATTCCCATAGAGATTGATTCTGGAAAAGTGTTAAGCAACCAACTTACATATTTAGGTCTTATGTTTATGCCTATAAAAATGGTTTTACAAGATTTGATATATAGGAAGAGAAATTAACAATTTTGTGTTGAATCCTAATTGACTAACTCACTATTTTAGTTAATTTTGAATATCATAGAACTTGAATTAAAAGATGCTCAAAACATAAAAGTTGTAGCTCTATAAGTGATCTAGCCTTAAACAAAATTTCATATTTAGATTTGTTGTATATGTTGAGTTATAGTAAAAGGAATCATGACTATTTTATTGTTTAGAGTTGATTGCTTAACACCTTTGTAACTCTAGCCATTTTGTCTTCATTTTTAAGCTGTTTGTGGATCGAATTAATCAAAGTACAAAATATGAAAATTTTATGGCTATGCATTAGCTAATTTCTAGTAAAATATCTCCTTCATATATTATGTAGTTGGTAAGTTATGACCTTAAAAAACAAAACTGGTCTGATTGCCACCTCTGTTCTGGACCAGTCATGTGTTCCCTATTGATTGAGGCCCTTAAAGGAAGAATTGGTAAAAGTGGTGAGCATGAAAAATGTTCCATTTTGGCTTATCTAAGTGCCTATAAAGTTTCATAATAATACAACCTACATGTTGTATGATATATATTTTTATAATTGGTGTCCTAAACTACCTAAGGGCAAAAAATAGAACACACATTGAAATTGCACAAAAAATTGTACAATGCTCCAAATTGTTTGAAATTCTAAAATGTATATGTTAAATTTAATTAGAAATAACAATCATATAAATTGGACTGTTAAAAGAAAAGTTATAAGCTAGTCGGTCCATAAACGTCACACTGCTATATTGAAAAACTCTAATTAGTTGTCTAAACTATGCATATCAACTTGTTTAAGTTATATTAAGTTTATTTAGCTATTAATTAATCAATTATACTTTCAGTTAGGCTCACAACAAATTGGTGACTTACAAGGAGGAGATAAAGAATAAGTTAGAGATTGGATATCAAACAAAATGTGAGTTTAATTATTGAATAATTTCTTTAGTGTATATGTATGTTGCTTGCTATGTGAAATGAATTGTGGTTATGTGAATTATATGATTGTTGTGATTTCACTTTGATATGAGATGGTGATGAATAATTTATGCACATGATTATGTTATATGAATATGTTTTTTCTACAAAGTAGATGATTATTGAAATGTGCAAATGTTGATGCAAATGCAATGGTTGAGCAATGATTAGTTACAAATGCATATGCATATGGACTTAAAAGGCGTTATGACTTGCTAAATGGTATTGTAAAGCAAAAGAAGAGGCATTTGGCCCAAACAAATGTTCAAATACAAATGAAAAGCAAAAGAAAATGCATATGACCTAACAAATGTGCAAATGATACAAATGATCAAGCTAGCTGGCAAATGCAAATGTTCAAATGTAAACTTGGGGCTATATCTATTTAGCCTGTTTATAACAAACAGAAATTGATAAAGCATAAGCAAGTGATAATGTTTATATGATTTAATATTACTTATATCCATATGATATTGATGAATGAAATGAAATATTAAATATGTGATTATTATAATTGTTATTGTTATTTGTTATTATGTTGGCACTTTAGAAAGCATTTGTTGGTTATTTTCACTGAGTCGCGACTCACCAAATTGTATTATTTTTAGGTAAATGAGTAATAGCTCATTTTGAGATGCATATTAAAGTTATGGATCAAAGATTACCGGCCAAGTTTCACCACACTCTCTCTTTTTACATTTCACATGGGCATGAAAGTATATCATCTATATTTTGGGCGAATGTATGCATATGTATAAATATAGTGAGTTTGTAGTAATATGTGTAATCAACCTTAAACTCGTAACTTAAAGTACTTGGACACAATGTTTGACATATTAACATATATGAGATAGTATGTAATATGAAATCATATAAAAAATTATACTCATACTTTGATCATGATCTTGCCTTATTCTTGCACTATAAATGATAATTTAATACAATGATATATGAATTTTAACTGTATAAGGTGTTACAAGTTGTGTTTGAAGTTGAGTCTAAAAGTCAGCCTGTACTTGAGATGCCACTTCCTCCTTCACTTCCTCTCTCAATTTAGTTCTCAATTCATTCCTAATTTCATTCACTAAGATGGAGGTAGATTCTTTCCTCTTGCCTTTTTTACTAAAAAATACAATCACCCTAGTTCTTACTCCACAAACAGAACTAGCATGTTTGGGTTTGCCAAGCGCACATGTCAAGATATCATCCTACCTCTTTGGTGCCCATATCTCCTGATTTACTTCTTCTCATAAGGACTCTTGTTAAAAATATAACACTTCAAAAATCAATCTTGGATAAATTGAAGTGTTTGCAATTTAGATTTGCTTAAAAAACTATACATACCATTTTTTGTGTCACCTCTTTTGTCTCTTTCATTAGAATTATGTAACTTCCTTGATCTGCTTTTTTTTTTTGTTCTAGCTCTAACCCACTCGAGACTGTGATCATATGTTGAGGTCACATTGGAGTGCATCGTTGTAGATTAGGAGAAAGAAGAAATAGGATCATCAACCATCGATTTGGTTCTCTTACCGATGTAATATTTGCGACCCAAATAATATGGATGGATATCCTTGGTTTTTTTTTTCTCCTTTGTCGTGACCCTAATTTGTTGTTAACAAAAATACAAGTAATGAAGATATCTGTATTATGAGATTGCATACAACATAAATAAGAAAGTACTATAGGAGAGTATAACTTGTAAATTTCAATAATTTGTACCTCGAATGCTTTATTTTGATGTAACAATTGCCGGGTCACATCAATAATTTGTACCTCGAATGTTCAATAAAATAGTCAATCATCTTGATATAGTCATATTTTCCCAAGGGTGACAACTGCTAGAGATTATCAATCATCTTTATATATTTTCTTACAAGATAGTATTTGAAATCTTTCCACCGCCTCCCCGTAATTTTCAAGATATGTTTCTTCATTTTCAAAGTATCTGGGACATCGAATGCTCCTTTTAGACCAATATTTTAGAGTTATTAATAACATATTACGTGGTGGATGGACTGCAATTGTGAAATTTAAATAATATTACTATATCAACTCTAATGATTAGTGAGGAATGTTACCTTGGTATCTTCTTATATCATATCTTAGAAACCCTTCTCCACCTTATTCCATTATGGCTCCGTGATCTTGACCTTGGAACGTACTACAAGACCAAGATATGATTTGATTTGTGGAACATTTGGTCCAATTGGGTTTCCATCTCTATCGAACTATATTGCCTCTCTTTCTTCCCATTTCTTACCTAGTTTCTTGCATTTTGCACTTCCCATTTCCTTCCTCTTACCAGTGTGATGAACATCATTTTTTCAAGACATGATTTCCTGCAACACAAGTATAACAAAGAAACTTGTTATTATAGTACAATATAAAAGTAATTTATTTGAATGAGAAATAAGAAAAAGAATAATTATCCTATGAAAAATAACAAATAGTTGGTAATTATCATTGTAGACTGCATTTAATCATATTACAAATAAATAAATGTACCATAGATAAATTTGAAACAATTATTAGTGATTTTTAATCCATAAGCCTTTAATATGATCAACATGCATGTAATTTTTATCTAAAATATCATCACCAACTGGCATAGGTAGCCTAATAGAAAATGGGGGAGTCTCTTCAAACTGATTATACTCTTCCTCATCTATTATGTCATCAATACCAACAATATGCCTCTTTCCTTGAGAACAATAGACCACTTGCTATTCCACAGGTCAACAATGTAAAATTTGTTTACCCTGTGAAGCGAGAATGATTGGATCATCTTGATAACCCAACCAACTAAAATCGACCAATGTGAATCCTTGCTTATCTACTTCAACACTAAGTCTGTTTTCAACTCATTTATAAAGAAAGAGAGGAATACTGAATTTCTTATAGTCTAGCTCCCGAATGCCTTTAACTGCACCATAATATGACATTGTAGCATTAATTGGCCTGGTGTCTTTAGCACAAGTAAATTCTCTTGACAAAGCTATCAAAGTAATTTCACTATTTTGCATTGTGCTTTTGTCATCTTGACGTTTAGAGTAAAACATATATCCATTGATGTCATACTCTTCATAAGACCATATGCACAACCCAAAGTCGTATGCTAACCATTTAACAATATTAGTTATTTCATATGGCACTTCTGATAACTGACACATCATTCGATTTTTAAACCATCAAATAAAAGAATGATTGTGTTCATTTGTCAATCATATTTCACCTTTTGAACGATTCAAATGCCTTAAAATAGCCATATGCTCTTCTAAGTATGGATGAACCTCAGTGAGGTGGTACAACACAAGGTGTGTTTTATCACGCATTTCAGCACTAGATAGTATGATTTTAAATCCAATAGTTCATTTACCTGCGAGGCTTTCCTTATAACAAGACCTAGGAAGTCCAATTGGTTTAACACCTGCTAAGTAGTCACTGCAAAATTTGATACCCTCCTTAATTGAGTAACCTTCAATTATACTGCTTTTAGGCTAATACCGGTTCCTCATATGCCCTTTGAAGCTACCTATGAATCTCTCAAAAGGATACATATCCCTCAAATATGTCAGACCACACAATTTAATCTCTTTCATAAGATGAATAACTAAATGCACCATTATATCAATAAATGAAGGTAGAAAATACATTTCAAATTGACATAGATTAACACATCATTAAACTCCAACTCATCCAAAGTTTTTGGATCAACCACCTTAGAACAGATTACGTTGAAGAAAAAAATAAAGTCTTGTAATATCATTTCTTACATGATTTGTTAGTATGCCTCAGATTGCAATCGGCAAGAATTGTTACATTAAAACATGACAATCATGAGATTTCATACCTACCAACTTCAATTATTTCATCGACACAAGACCTTTTATATTTGATGAATATTCATGTCAAACCTTAACACCATAGACACTTATAAAAGCTTATTCTCTTTTCTAGACAACATATAATAGGCTGGGGGAAGAAATTTTCGCTTCCCCTTATCTTGGGGTGTAACTCAATTTGTATGTCTATTTTTAACATGTCCTTTCTAACTTTTGTACCATTATTTGTTTTTTCCGGTATGTCCAACAGTGTCCCTATTACAACATCACAAAGATTTTTGGAGAAAGATAAAAAAACATACATGTGGTTTTCCACTTTTGTAACTTTAAGTACATGGTTTTTTTTTTTTGGTGCAAAATGGGTAATGTAGTTTATGTCATTAGCAATTTTAAGTCTACACCATTAAAACCATTACAAAAAATATGATATGGCAGGGCTTGTGACATCCCACCTATATAATAGGAATAATCCTACTATATAAGCAGAATACCACATGACGAATTAAATTAACTTGTTTGAATTAACATCTTTTTAATTATTAATTTTATTCACTTTGTTTTAATATCGAATTAGGTATGCCTCTTTTTAATTTCTTTTTCCATAATATCATTTCATTTATATACATATCATTTGTCATAATTGTCATTCATATATTACTTATTATCAAATGTCAAACATATCTTAATACATAAACAAAACATGTTATCTACCCACATGCATAATCAATATCAAAACAAAAGTGAATAACCAACCAAATAGTCAGGTCTTCAATATCTTTTCAAATATGGGCTCAAACTCTTTCTTGATCATCCTTTATATCTACCATCTACAAGCTCTAATCTGTATGAGAAAACCCCACAGTAAGTTATCTCTAACTTAGTGGTACATATAGACATTAAAATTTTCTCCATACAATCACATAAATGCATGTCAAGGATAAATTATGGCATATTTAAATTTAACACATGAAGACTAAAGTAAATAAGCAATCAATATGTGAAATTCTCTTGCAACAAATATATTACATATATTCCATCTATTTATTTATTTTACCATATTATGTGCATATATTTTATATCATGGCAAATTTCATAAAATCAAATTTCACTTAAATTATTAAATTTAATTCCATATTTCCCTTATTATTTACTAACCATTAGTTCAAATAATCCAAATCTCGTCTCATATAAGCATTAAAAAATTTTAACATATAGTCACAAGGTTGCATGACATATAATTCATGATATGACTTACAATAATCCAAACATATATTATAAAAGAATAATTACATCATTATGCAATGTCATCAAATTCAATAATAATATATAACTTAATTATTAATTTAACTTACCATATTAAATACTTACAACCCATATTATATCTTGTCAAACACATATAAATAAATTCACATTACATTATATATTTTTCTCTTAATTTGGTTCTTATGTCCTTTAATTAATTTTCATATTCCATCTCAGATTGATTAGCCCAAATCCCATTCCTGGATTATCCGGATACGGAGTGTGAAATAGGGGCGTTCGCAGAGCTTAAACCACTCTACTCACCATAATCTTAAGTTAAGAGCGCTCGCTCGCTAAGCTTAAGCCACCTTGACTGAGTATAATCACATAATTTGTGTATAAATAGGATCAGAGGCACTCGTGGAGCTTAAGTCACCATATCCATAGACTGTAATCCCTCTAAATAGTGCACCATCTATTCTAAGCTTTAGGTAAAAAAATGGGCGCTTAAGGTCATTATTTATTTATTTCTATTATGTATTAATTTGCCATAATCGATGTTCACTTTACATTCATAATGATAATATGATTATAAAATTCAAAATCATGAAATCAAGTGATATTTCATCATATATGACCATTTAAGGATGTTGGCATACTTTAATTAATTTTCCATACAATCTAAGCCAACAAATCTTTAATACATGACCATAATTAATAATATTTTATGATTCCAAGTATGCCATAGAACTCCTCCTTCATACCAAATACATATATCACACATAAGTTTCCAATTTTAATCTTTGTTATTATGATTATTCAATAACCAACCACTAGCAATTATCACATGCCAATACCACACATTCATATTCTCTAACATGCCATTAATTACTACTGCATACCAACATTGATCATTCTTGCTTATTAGCATATCCTACATCCTCATAGCCAAGTATCGCATATTTAATCAATCATGTACTATTTCATATTTCAAAATATGCCATAACACATATTCCATCCAATTCTCAACACATTTTATACATTTTTAACAATCGCACACTATTCCATAATCACAAATATGCCATAATATGTAATTCCATCATTTTAACACATATATTATGCCATACATATACAATTATGTATTTGGACAAACTATAATGCATATTTGTACAAACCCCAATAGAGCTTTTCCAAAATTCAAAACTTAGAGCTTGTCCAATAATGAGGAAAAGGCTATTAGGTGGGAGGAAAAAGAAGAGTGGAATAAGTTGAGAGAATTGTGTAGAACTCAAAGCTTTTATATAGCTAAGTCCACCGACTTATGGTTTTCCCGTCCCTTCTTCTTTATTTTTAAAAAATTTTTTTTGTACCATCTTTCTTTTCTTTTCTTTTTTATTTCTTTTTTTTTTATTTTTTATTTTATTTACTTATTATTATTATAACTAATTTTACTAATCAACACTATTATACAATTTAATCACTTAGTTCCATTTTAACTAAATTAACTATGTTATCATCATTTATTTCTACATATTAATATATATCTATCTAGTCTCGTTAGTATTTACTAAAAATGCAATTTAATCATATGGTCTAATCTAATCAAATTAATTACATTAATCAATTCAAATTATTTTAATTTCTAATTTAGTCATTTATTCAATTTTATTCTTAATGTCTTTCATGTGGTTTATACGTATATCACTCATATACTTATTTTGACTAAGCTCTAATTAGTGGCCGTTACATGGCTTCTCTCTTATACTAGCATTTCTCTTTCCTAAGTGGCACTTTTATTACTCCTACATGGCATTTTAATAATTTTAAAAAAATTAAAATAATAAAAAACTTCAAATCCCTAACCTAACACTTCTCCTTCCACCCTACTGGCCACTGTCTCAACCATCAAGGCCACTGTCTAGACACTAGTTCCACCATCAAAACCACCATCACCCTCCTCTTTCCACCTTACTATCCTCATTTTTCCACCACCATCCTCTTCTTTCCATTTTAACCCCAACCAAGCAATGTCAAACAAAAATCCACAAAAATCCAAAAAATTCAATATCAACACAGTAGTCAACCAAGCAATGTCAAATAAAAATCTAGATCACCAAATCACCAAGTATAGAGAAAGTTATTATGGAAAGAAAGATGGTGGGTAAAAAAAATCACGAAATCAACTTCAATTTCTTATTAAATCCTAATAAAATTCTAACAAAATAATCATGCATCCAAAGCATGATTATTACAAAACCCATAAACTACCTCTTCCTCTCCCTCTTCTTCTCTCATCGCCCATGGCTTCTCTTCTTCCTTCCTTTGGTTCCAGCACAACTGCCTACCTATGTACGGTGGTATGGGTGGGTTGTTTGACAGTCAACATGAGCAAATCTGCTAAGATCTTGAAGGACGATGGCGAAGATGAAGGAGAATGGCATAGGAGGTGGCTAGAAGCGAGGGGATGCCAGAGGATTTTGGTCTTGTAGCTGGTCTGAAGAAAAGAGAAAATAAGAGGGAAAATTTAGGTTAGGTTTTTAATTTTAGAGTTCTCTTTCCTAATTGTCATATAGGAGAGATAAATGTCATGTAAGAATGATATTGTAGCCACGTAGGAAAGATAAATGCATGTATAAGAGAGAAATGGTGTCACATCATATTTTTTTAACGATGTTAGAGAAATATACTAGAAATTGTTAATGGCATAAACTAAAGTACCCATTTTGTACAAAAAAAAAATCATGTACTTAAAGTTACAAAAGTGGAAAACCACTGGTATGTTTTTTGAACTTTCCCCAACATTTTTCTCAGCATGCATAACATCAATATAGTATTGAACCAGCAAATGTTCCTAGTATGGAAGATCCTATAACACAGAGCTTTTCTTCCAAGGGCCCTTTTGAATAGGCTGATAAAGTTTACAAAATACATTTTCAATATCTTCAACCCATTCATATACCAGATTTCTAGATAACGGCAACCTAGTTGCTCACATCTTGTTTTGTTCATTGAAATGCTTTTTTTTTTTTCTTACGATAAGGGTGGTTAGGAGGTAGAAACGTCTAGTGACTCATATACACATTTTTCTTACAATGATTTAAACGTTGGTCCAATGTTGTCTTCACAAATTGGATATGCTTTTGCACCTTTAACAGTGTACCTAGATAAGTTGTTGTAAGCCGAAAAATAGTTTATAGTGCAAAATATCATTTAAACATGCTTTCACTATATGCATCATACACATGCACACCTTCATCCCACAACAGTTTCAAATCATCAATGAGTGGTGCAAGGTAAATATCAATATCATTTCCTGATTTGTTTGGGCCCTAATATTAGCATTGATAACATTATATAATTGCACTTCATAGTAAGCCAAGAAGGGATATTGTAACCTATAAGTAGAAATGGCCATGTGCTATGTTGACTGCTTAGTGTACCAAAGGGATTTATTCCATCAGTGCAAAGTTTGGGCCTAAAATTCCTGAGTTCATATACCAAATTCAGTGAACGTACCATCAATTATTCTCCACCGTGGAGAATCTACAGGATATTTGAGTTTGCCATCTTGTTTCTTGCCTTTTGCATGCCAGAAGTTCTTTAAATATTTTGGACTTGCAAACAGGTGTTTGAATCTTGGTATTATTGACAAATACCATAATACTTTAGTTGAAAGCCCTTTCTTATTCTCAAAAGATACTTTTCCACACTTATAGCACGATGCCCTACACCTAGGACACTTGTGCAGGTCCTCTCATTTCGATATACATAGTCATTCAGACATGCATATATCTTTTTAAATTCCATACCCAAGGGACATTACATTTTCTTAGCCTCGTACATTGACATAGGATGCTCAGTTCCACATGGAAGCATCTCTTATAAAAATTCTAATAACGCCGTGAAGCTCTTATCGCTCCATCCATTTTCAGTTTTCATGTTGTACAGTTTCAACATTGCTGATAACTTTGTGAACTTAGTGCAACCGAGATATAAAGACTTCTCAATATCATAGCACAATCTCTCAAGGTCTTCCAATCTTTTCACAAAATGCTCTATATCATGTATAATCTCATCTACCAAAAATCATTCCATTTATCATCAAGGTAATTTTCTCCCTGACTTTCAAAATTAAAACTTGTCTTAGGATATTGTTAGAGAGGTGCTCTAAACGCAATCACCTTTAGCAATATATTTACATTTCATTTATATGAATAAAGGCATTTTTCATTATATTAATATTCATCTAATATAAATTGATAAGATCTTAAATTAATTAATGAAAGTCCTTCATATAAAACACAACATGAAGGAAATCGTGATGAGATCATGATGTGAGATTCCTATCATGTGCACTTATGTTTGTATCCAAAATATCCCTAGCCATAGGATCAATGGGACAAGACACTATTGATCTAGATAGACTAGCATATGTTATACTTCCTGATTGGATCAAGTTGATTGGATCAAGCAGTAGTTCTCATAACTTGTAAGTATGAGATGTTTAAAGTTAACATGTGGATGCTTACTAGAGCATTCAAGTACATTAGAGACCTGCTATAAATTATCATATGATGCTCTATACATATATTAATGATAATCTCATCATAGCAATGGTGTAAATATCCTTAGACTTGAGGTGCTTAAAATTATCTTAGATATTGATCTTGTGCTTTGACTCCATTCCTTGTTGCCTCAAGAGAGGTCGCTCATAGGGTGGTGATTGGGTATAGCTTGAGGTATTCGAAGGTAGTTAGGTAGCCAATAGAGGATTAACTGCTCCTATTAGAAGGAGATTATACTATGGCCACTTGTCAGGATCATTACTCAAGAAACATTGGCCAAAGTAGAAATTCTTGAAGAAGGTCTTCAAAGACATATCTTTAAGACTAATGAGTCTCAATGACAAGTACTAACATTACTTGGACTATATGTAACATAATCAGTCTAGTGGGAGCTAACACTTAGACCATGCTCTAAACCAAGTGGGGTATAGTGAGAGTGAGAGGATGAATTACACATAAATTGTCTATGGAAAGGTTTGTAACTAGACCATTAACTTTCCAGTCAATTGGGGATCATGATGTGCTGCTAGATATCGCTCATGACTTTCTCAATATCAAGTGTTGATATGAGTAGCCAACATAACCGGGAACCTAATAGGTCACATGCATTGAAGGTGTGCAAAGGAACTAAAATGGGCTTTTAGATTGGATGCAAGACTCGGAGAGAAAAAATTAGTCTATATAGTGTCCCTAGCGGGAATGGTATTCCCGAGCAGGATATGTGTCATTTCTATCATGAGCAGGAAAGTCTAACTAGCATTCGGGAAAATGTACTAGATTGGAATTGCACAATGTCCCTATTAGGACATGGCATGCCATGGTTGGGAATTGCCTGATTTTGGGCATATCCCGAGCAAGAAATTGGTTTCTTGATTGGGAAAGTTGACAGTCTTAGAACCCTAATCTAATTAGGAGTCATTGAATATGGGTTCCGAACACTAACCGTTAATGGGACTATAAATAGTCATTTTCTAGGATTAGAAGGCTACTGCATATCTAGAGAACGAAAGAGTTTGTTCTCCTTTCTCTCAAATTGCATCTTCTCTTGCTAGCATAAGAGATTGTGCGAAACCCATACCCTCCAAGGTTTTCTCTTTCACATACTTCACGTGAAGTTCTGTTAGAGGTAATCTAAGAGAGGATTACTGTGGTTTACGACAATCCAGTAAGAAGTTTTGAAGACCGAAATTCTTTGATCTTAAGGTAATCTTCTTCAAACCATTGTTCAGGGTTAATTAATCATAGCTGCATAGGGTGATCCTTGTGTTTATGTTGTAAAATTTTAATTTTTGCTACAATAGATATATATGATATGTCTACTAAAACTCAGTAGCCATATCTATCATGTGTAACCTTCCCTAAAATCACGTCGTATTACATGAGTTTTTACAATATAAACATCACGAAATGTTCTCATATTGATACAGTCAATACATTGACATGCAATCATTTCTTCTTTCTTCCATATTTGATTTTCTAACGCAGTTCTAATAAATCCCTCGACTCCATTCACAAATTCAGTTGTATTCTATCTACCATACATCCAACTTTGATCCATATCTAGTTACCAAAAGGGAAAAAAAATAAAACAAGCCACATTGCTTACAATCATAGTAAACGTTGATTTTTTAGGGTCCTTATCGCTCCAACCTAACTCATCATTGAATGTCAAATCTCACTAGTAAATGCATATCTAGTTTCCGAACCCCAAAAAAACTCAGTAGCATTTTCCCTATGATCCCCAAGTATACAACGTAAATAGAATTATTTATTCACATATGTATCTAGAGAACATTAGGAAAATGACATTGATATTTTCCTTATAACCAAAAATCATTTAAGCATTCACATCCTAAGATCCGACGTTTAAGAACAGTCCCGAATCAGAGACTATTCAAGACTTAATCTTAATGAGTAAGTCTTCAATAGGTATTTAGGCTCATTAAATATAAAAATTAATCAATACAAGTTTCAGCCTATATATCATGCCTTAAAAGAATACTTTTTTTATTAAATTAAAATATAGATATTATGCCTAAATAAAAACTAACTAATTTAACATCAGTAATTAGTGTATGATTTGAATATATGCCAAAGTTATAATATAATTAAGTTAATTTTTTGCTGTTAGTTATTACATTATTTTTTAATGCCAAAACTTTTATTATTGATTTGGTTATTAAGTTATTAATTTGGTTAATATTAATTTATGACAATGTAATTAACTTAATAAAATTTTTTATTCTATTATTATTCATATAAACATTTTAGTTTATCTTCTTTTATTTTAAATTAAAAATTTCAACTCAATAACGTTGACCAAAAAATTAACATATTATTTATTTTAAGTTGGAAAATCAAAATTTCCTGCTTAAATAAATTTTTACTTTGTCTACTAATTAATTTTAATACTTAAACAATTAAATATTATATTCTTTCATTTCAAAATTAAACATTTATCTCACTAATCTCTTTAGTTAATCTTAGACTCATTTGGGTTTTTCATCAAACACTTTGAAGACATCTCTCTTTAGGTTTTGGCTTAGCAAGATTCATTTAAATTCATTTCCATACTAAGTTTACCCATTTTACCATTCATTTTCTTCACAAATAACAAATATCCATACTTCATTCACTTTCTTCTCAAATTTCCATGGGTTAAACACATTTTCATCAAACACATTTTACAATCAAACTAGCTAAAATCTTCATACATGTCTAACTATTAATCAATTAATTTATTTAATTAAAAAGAAAAAGAGAAAAACTAACCTTGACAATGGTGGCAACACAAAGGCGAGAGTATGGGGGTCTTTTGGTGCGAGAACAAGTAGGAGTAGCGGTGGCGAGTCATCCTACGCAAGAAGTATTGGCTGGCAGCGGAAGCATTAATTTCTTATTTGGATTGAGAAGAGCTCTAGGTCTCGCTCAAAATTATAGATTTCGAAAAAATTTTAATAACACACTTTTCATGTTAACAATGAGCATTTATCCATAATTTTTAACAAAACATATTTTGTTAACTTTTATGGATAAAATCCATTTTGGCAAGATCATCCCATGATTTAAAGAATAAAATGGAAAAATAAAAGGATTCAGACAAACCTTTTATTACTGAGTTCACCACGGTGCAAATCAAGCAAAAAGACTAAAAGCTTTGTTTGCATTGATTGCTAGTCCCAAATGTATAATCACAAATTTCTCCTTTTGGCAAATTTCTTAGCTACTAACTCTTTAGAAGCTTATTCTCAATATTTTCTTTCAATGCTCATACCATATGAGAGAAAGAAAAATTTTTAAGAACAAAATCAAATTTTGCTCAAAGAGAAAAAAATGAACCAGACGAAGTTGATTAAGCAAAACTAAAAAAAAAGAAGTGATTAAGGAGGAGAAATGGCCAAAGGACTAAATTAATATCAAACGAAATTTTCAACCTCATTAATAAGGTTTGTTGGGCAGAAAAGAAAATTGATATGCCCTAGTGCATTCACAGCTTTTTATATATTAATAATTATACCACAATGGACACATATATATTTCACATTCATAATAAATAAATATTCAAGTTGCTAATTATATTATGAATGCAGTAGTTAATTATACTATGAAATATACGGCCCTTTGATTATCTACAGAGAATTTATTATCAAGGTGTTGATAATAATGAGTTAAATATCTCTGGTTAAAGATAATTTTAAAAATGTTCATAACCGGTATAGGACAATGAATTGGACATTCATTGAACCTCTAGGTTATCACATGATTTATTTTGAGGAGGAATCTCATTCTCCATGATATAAAGATATCTAAATAAATCAGTGGGTTTTTAAAGAGTTAAGGGTACCAAACAGTGATGCCTGATAATAACTGCACAGATAGTGCTAGATGTCAACAGTTATTATCTTGGTCATAATATATGAGTCTTATGTGACTCAAAGTCCTTTGACATGAGGTGTTAAGACTGTCCTTTCATGGGTAGCTGTGGAGGTGCTCTTGCCTTGTACTGGGCTATCCGTGCTTAGTAATCCGGCTCGTAGTCACCATAGTTAGTTATGTAGTGAGACATGAGATTACCAATAGTAGGACTCGTTACCCTGTAGCACCAGGGCAAGATCCTAATGGAGTTGATATTTTGGTTCTAATAAAATAAATTCCTGGCCAGGAGAAATATGACTTATTCAATGTAAGATTGAATTATTAATTAGATTAATAATGATAAGTCTTATTTTAATCAGAACGCAAATTATCACTCATTAGTATATTGACTAATA